>KB722748.1:138134-177641 GCA_000349905.1 Volvariella volvacea V23 | reverse complement strand
GCAGAGTCGATGTCCACCCAGGATCCGTGACCGTAACTGTCTTTGTGGCAATTGCTGTCTCTGTAGCAACGGCGGTCACAGTAGAAACGAAAACTTCGGTAACTGTGAGCCTCTCCGTCCGAGTGGCAGTGCTGGTATAAGTTGCCACGTAAGAGGTGTATGTAGAAGTTGAGGTTGTGCACGAGGGCGTAACGGTAGTTGTCTGGATTTCAGTGGTCGTGGTAGGCGTGCACGTCTCTGTCGATGATGAGGGTGGCGATGAGGGTGTAGATGTCGTTCGTGGTCTTGTGGTCGTCGTTACCGTGCCTGAGGTTGGAGGTTTCAACTTGGGTACCTCAATAGCACCAGGTCGCCCAATAGTTGTTGTCGTAGTCCGATCCGTGGCCGTTGTCGTGATGGTACTGGTCGTAGTTGACGTATTGGTGATCGTGATGGTCACCGGAATGTCTATCTCGGGAACGGAGACGATAGTTGTATTATCGAGAGTAACACTTGGAATATCCATAACAGGGGGGGTACTGATTCCATGGGGGATTTTATCAAGAGTTTCTGGAGCCGATGTGGTGTCATTGGGAGTAATAAGTGGAACTTGCAGTGGCGGAGCCGGTATGGTGGTAGTGAGGGAAGACGTTATCGTTGTAATTATAGGTACAGATGGTACAATTGGTGTAGAATGCTCTGGGACTGGTGGTACGGGCGGTCTGTCAGTACCAGGTTCACCAGGTGTGATAGACGGGATACTCGTTTCGATTGACGGTATAATAGGTGGTGTACCACCAGGAACACCAGGAACGACAGGAACCTCGTGGGTCCCAGTGATAGTAGTTGAAATACTCGGTACTGAAGGAATGGACCCAGGAGTGCTAATCGTAATACTGGGGGTACTCGAGCTGGAGAGTAGATCTGGAGGTAGAGCAGATATAACGACAGGAAGTTCAGGTATAATGGAAGGAATTTCAGGAATTGGAGGTATTGATGTAGTATCTTCCGGTTTCTGAGGCGTGACAGGTGGGATAGAAACAATGGTGGGTGGGTAGGAGGGAGAAGAAACTTGTGGTGTTGAAACAGTTGGGACATCTATAACTGGAGTAACATCAGATGTCGATACACTTGGAATTGGTGATACAGGAGGCTTGCTGCCACCAGGTTCGTCAGGTGTAATGGACGGGATGGTGAAAGGCTGGCTAGAATCAGCAGATGGTGAATATGGTGTGCTCGTTTCAATCGTCGGTACAACAGGCGATGTACCACCCGGAACAATTGGCGTGTCTTCATCTGGTCTACCGGGTGTGAGAGTCGGAATGATAGGAAGCTCGGGGGTCCCAGTAGTAGGGGTTGAAATACTCGGTACTGAGGGAATGGACCCAGGAGTGCTAATCGTAATACTGGGGGTACCCGAGCTGGAGGGCAGATCTGGAGGTAGAGCAGGTATGACGATAGGAAGTTCTCCAGGTGTAATGGAAGGAATCTCAGGAATTGGGGGTATTGATGTAGTATCTTCCGGTTTCTGAGGCGTGACAGGTGGGATAGAAACAATGGTGGGTGGGTAGGAGGGAGAAGAAACTTGTGGTGTTGAAACAGTTGGGACGTCTGTAATCGGAGTAACATCAGGTGTCGATACGCTCGGAATCGGCGATATGGGTGGCTTGCTACTGGTAGGTTCATCCGGTGTAATAGACGGGATGATGGGAGTCTGGCTTTCACCAGTAGATGGTGAATATGGTGTATCACCCGGGACAATTGGTGTACCTTCATCCGGCCTACCAGGTGTAAGAGTTGGAACGACAGGAAGCTCGGGGGTCCCCGTAGTAGAGGTTAAAATGCTTGGGATCGATGGAATTGATCCAGGAGTGCTAATTGTAATTGGTAAATCTGAAGGTGGGCTAGGTACGATAGCAGGAGGTCCAGAAGGAGATTCTCCAGGTGTGATTGAAGGAATTTCTGGGATAGGAGGTATTGATGTTGTGTCTCCCGATTTCTGAGGTATAACAGGTGGAACAGGATATGCTGGACGAGTGCCAGAGGGAGAAGGAATTTGTTGCCCTGGAACAGTTGGGACATCTATAATTGGAGTACCATCAGATGTCGATAGGCCTGGGACTGGTGGTACGGGAGGCCTATCAGTACCAGGTCCACTAGGTGTGATAGATTGGATGATGGAAGGCTGGCTGGAACCAACAGATGGCGAATATGGTGTACCCGTTTCGATCGTTGGTACAACGGGCGATGTGCCACTAGGAACTGGTGTGTCTTCAATTGGTCCACCAGGTGTAAGAATTGGAATGACAGGGACTCTGGGTGTCTCAGTGGTAGTAACTGAAATGCTCGGTACTGAGAGAACGGATCCGGGAGTGCTACCTGTGGTATCGGGTGTATCCGAGCTGAGAGGTGGAATGACACCTGGAGGTACGCTGGGAGGTTCTAATGGGGGGGTTTGGATAGCAGGAACGCTACCAGAGGGAGGCCCGGATGGAGATTCTCCAGGCGTGATGGAAGGGATATCAGAGATAGGCGGAGGTACCGGTACCTGTGGGGTAATAGATGGAATAAGGATGGGTGGAGATTCTGAAGAAGTGTTGGGGGAAAAAGGGATCTGTGGTTCTGGAACAGTTGGAACGTGGATCGTCTGAGGGACGGTAGTAACAATAGTCCCAGTGTCCCACCCAGATGGTTCGGACGTGCTGACGATAGGTGTTCTGGTTGTAATGGAGGGTTCACCTGGAGGTGGGGGCTCACTGATACTTGGAACAGACGGAACAGGAGGGGTTACCACAGCGGAGGACGTGTTAGGTGTCAGAGAAGGCACGTCAAAGGATAGCTTGATTTGGGTGGAGCTGACCAGGGGTATTGTAGTAGTATGGCTAATGGGGGGTGTAAGAACGATGAGAGGGTCTGGTAGCGTTGTGATCGTTGCAGAGTCTGGCATCGATGTGGTGACTGAGATAAGATGAGGTAAAGAACTTGTAATAGATATGCAACATACATACCTGAACTCTGGGACGTTAACGACGGCAAGCCCAAACCCTAGGGGAGTATGTCAATCTCAATAGGCATGTTCAGAAGGTCAAACTTACAGGAGTAGAAATGCAAGGCATTGTGAAGGGAATAATTCCCCCGACCATAGACGTTAGACGTGGTTCGTCTCGTGTTTGCGTTTGAGAGCACTCAGGAAGAAGAACCGTCATTGTTTCTCTGACCGTCGTCCAATCAGTCCCGCAGGGAGCATAATGTGTTGTAACGTGCGCCGTAGTAAAAGTCTCCCAGCGATTATCAGTAGAGAAGACAACAGTCGTGGTGCCTGTGTCGATGAATGATTGGATATAGAGACATTCTGAGGAACTGGCGTCTGCAGCTGCGAAAGGTGAATGCAATAAGATGAGCAACAATGGCAGAACCACCGCATAGGGTAGCAAGAAATCCATTGTGCGTCCACAAGGAGTCCACATCCAGCAACTTATAGGAGCTCAAGGGCCCGGAATGCAAAGGTTGGATGACCGCATGTGTCCCTATGTTTACGCCGTCGCAAGGACATCCCGTGCAATGCATGAGCGAGGGATTTTGGGGTCGAGTCGGATAAGGCGACCAAACGATCCATGAGTGCAACGAGGCAGAAGCAAGGCAGGATGAGCGACTAGGTCGTTCAATGTGGTGATGGAGGTGAGAGTAATCTATTCAGGGAGTAGTACGCGTGGTTCAACATCAGGCGTAAACAACGTGGCTTTGCCTCCACCATGTCCCTATCTCGTCGTGCTCAGTAGCGCTCAACCAGGAGCCCATTCATTTTGTGACAGGCATGCCTAGCCACAAGAAAGCAACAGATCCGCTAACAGTCGAGAATCCAGTCTATCTTCATGTGGGACGACTTTTGCGAGGCTCATACTCTGTAAAGTCGTCAGTGATGCCACGAAAAATGCTATAGCTCTCGTACCTGCGCATTAGCTGGTATCAATTTTGTTAGCTCCTCTTCCACGCCCCTGTCCCTTTCGCCAACTGGTACAAATTGAACAGTAATGGGCTTCGATTGATGACTCCGGGACTCCAGTTTCTGGGCCAGTTGGTCCAAGGAGGCGAACGAGTTATCATCTGTTGAATTGTTATGCCTGTGCCCAACCCATTTCGCACACACCCACTTACGAGGTACGTCGTTCAATAAGACTGTGATGCTCAATGACTTGAATTTTGCTGGGTTGCCCAAATCATCCATCCCTCTTGCGTATTCGCCTGTTATGCGCTGAAGAATCGGCTCTAGGAAGATCCGACCTGGCAAGAGTTAGTCTACAAACACCAAACCATATGGATGAGACCAACCGCCTGGTTTCGCGGTTCTAAACTGGGACTCAACATCTCCCGATCCCTATAGAACCATTAGTGCAAGCGGACGACGACGAGGGTGCTCTTACTTGGAGTGATATGCGCTTGCCTCCCGAGTTTACGAAAACGAGGTCAACAGTCGCACTTCCTACCTGTAATATGCGTTCCGCAACTCCTATAAGAGAGTCTTGGGCTTCCTCCCATGGCGCACCCTTCATCTTCCGGTGTGACATTACGTCAGTTGAAAATCAGCCTCATCAACTACGTCTACCTACTGAACTCGAATTGGCTACTATAAATATAACTTCGTGGTCACTGTAGTCTGCGTTGAACACCCGGCCAACGAGTAGGACGGAAGAACATACCTAAGGTATTTGTCGAAATTAGTTGGATGGGGTGCAGTATTGACGACATGGTCGTTCCTCCCCATTTGTACAATCGGTGTTGGTTCGGGTTGTGCAGACGCAATAGCTGTCTGCGGCGCCGATTCACTCAATGTCAACATTGTTTCTATTGCCGGGGGGATGTCTATTGAACTTCTGGTATCGTATATCTGCGAGTCGAGCCCGCTTCCATCTACTGTATACCCAGTTAAAAGCGAAAGTGGCGGCAATTGCGGTCGCATAGAGGATGCTAGTAGTAAGCCTGGCTTGGGAGACCGAACATCGTCGAAATTGCGTATGAATTTCGTTTTTTTATTGGCACCAGGAATGCTGGGTTGATCCAAGTCCAACAATGGAGATATCGGTAACGAACCCGGGTTTATCGCCTCTACTGGTTCTACCATCGTCTCAGAAGTTTCGGCAGTCGTAGGTAAGGACACCGTTGATTCTGTCTCTAGAGGGGGCGACTCTGGAGGAGCTTCGGCTATCTCTGAAAGCGTGGCCACTTCGCCAGTTTCTTCAGGTTCAGGTAGGGATACAAGTGCCATTTGCACTGAAGAATCTAGTGACTGGACCCCAGAATGCTCTTGCGAGTTCGTCGACTGAACCTCCTGCCAGGGCCCCTCGCTCGTGCCACGCGAGGGCGGATTGGACGGGAGGTCTTGTTCAAACTCGATCTCCGTGGAAGGTTTGGTGTTGGTGTCCTCCTGCGGGGGAATCTCCAGGTGAACTGGCTCCTCACCCGACATTTCGGGCGATTTTGTCGCCTGTGCTAAGAGGCTATCGACGATATCAGATATGGTAGTTCTACCTTGTTCAGTGCTCAACCAGCTTCGAGCAGCACTCTCTATTCGTTCAAAGGCAAAGCAATCCACAAGTGCAGTCCCAGAAATCCCTGTATCGAAAACGATGCGGTGATATACATTCCTAGAAATCATTTAGGTCGCCGCGGAAAGTAAGGTCACGGCACTACATACGGGATTCCGTCATATGCCGTCGCTATCTCTTGGTGGGTGAGTTCCGCTTCGATCGAGGTCGTTATTAGCTCAGTTACCAATAGCCTTGCACTTTCTTTTGTGAGGTCAGACTTAAGGGACGCCGCGTAGTTAGCCCGCCGGAGAAGCTCTTGGGCGTGTTTCCTTGCATATGATGCCATACGTGTCTGTCTATGGTTGATCCTCCCTCGGCTGTCCCTGGGTACAAGGATAGTCAGTGGTGACGCAAAGCTGACCACCGCACCTATTCCATTGCGGAGTCCCAGGCACTTCATTTCCTCGATCGCCAATGCAGTGGGATTTGAGAAGCCAGAAAAGCCGGCATCACGATAGGAAACCCTTTGGGGAATCCCTCTGAGTTCCTTTGCTGGTGGACGGTAGAATCGTTTTGCTGCCGTACTGGCAATCGCAGTATCCACGACCCCCCAACGATCAAGAAATGGGGTGGAGGCAATACCTCCACTTGGGGCTGGATATGATCGTACGTGGTAGAGAACATTGGTATAGGACGGTGCGTCTGACATCACAGGGATGAGCGACTGCGGTCCACAACATGTTTAACGTTTGTTCATTCCGCAGAACTACGAAAGCGGCTTTTACATACCTTTGCATATTGATTTATGTTTGCTGGACTATCAGTGCGCGCATATTGCCCAGTGACATCTTGCAGAAACTGAAAGTAACCCTTGTAGTCGATCGGCGAGTATGTCAAGATAGAGTTCCAAAACGCTGTTTCATCCGCCCCAAACAGCTCTCTGGTTGCCTTCTTGTAGACCTCGATGGCTGTTCTACAGTCCATTCGAAGTTCACCGAGAAGCAAGGAGACGAGACCCCCTCCTGAGGTCCCGCATATTAGGTCAAAGACCTCGAAAGCGCGTAGGGTCCTTTGGGTTCGCTCGGAAGCGACTTTGAGTATCTCGTCGATGACCAGCAACGTTGACAGCCCATAGAAGCCGCCACCATCAATGCTTAGGATACGTTTACGGGTCGTTGCGTGAGCTAGTACATGACATATGTATTAAACGCCTGTTAACAGACACAGGATTCGGCACTTACGAATTTCAGTAACCATCTGTAGTAGAGCAAAGAAAGGCCTTGCGTTCGCGTTACACGCCATTTCATCATGGCTGGACACCTTTACCCTACTCGGGCAGCGTGCGGAATCCAGACAGCACAACAAAGGAACCGAGCATCTTCCACGACTGAATTGACTTCATAGGAGTCCGGGTGTTCCCTTTCCCTGACACCCCAGAGCACCCCTTAATATCCCGCTCGCGCGCTTAGATTCTGCATGCGGTTTTCGCATGTTTTCTTCGTAGAATCTTCACCTTCCATTTTGCGGGAGATATCACAGCATTCTGATTATGATCGAACGGAGTGCTGTGCTTGTTCGTCACCGTAAAAAAGAAGCACTGAAATTTCACTTGTACTGCAGCTGATTGAGTGGCCGACATGCCATTGGTTTCCTGCACGTCGATCAAATTGCTGCAATTCAATCAGCAAGAATGAAGGGCGAACCTTTTGGCGTCAACCCTGAGCAGTGTGTTGAGGTGCCAGAGAATGCTGCTAACCGCCTTGAAGAGCATTTAGCGCCAGGGGTACTGCCTCGTGCAATGCATATGTAAATTGACCAAAATTGAGAATGGGTGGATAGCGAGGTCGAATGACGAGTTTGACCGTGATGTCGACCTCGAGGATGCCTCGAGTTCCGAATAACAGTTGCTATCATTGTTCTAGTGCAGCTTATCATGGTCTGCGTGTGTACGCTTAGTCAAAGCACTTCTATTGCGATTCAAAGTTATCTCCGACTCGGACGTGGTTAGAGAAGAAAATGAGAAGGACAGCCTCAATTGTTGGTGTGAAGGGCGGCTGAATCTCATCTGATCATGGTGTTCTTACAGCACCATAATATAATCTTGTTGCCTCAGTATTAGGTATACAAATCCAAGGAGTACACTAGACGAGTCGTAACAAATTCAGAAACGCTTAGGAAACCCACTCCAACATGCCAGATTTCTTCACAACGTCCCAATTATAGGCCTTGGGTACATAACCCTCCTTTTCTGCCTTGTCCCTCACAGAATCGTGGACGCGGATCGTGTCACGATCAAATGGAATATATCGTCCGCGCCCGCAGTTCGGTCTGATAGATATTTTAGTTCGCTTCTAGAAAATGGGACAACATGAGCATCACCTCCTGATGTACCACCAATGCCCGAGCTCGTCTTGATAGGCCCCGAGCATGGGAATGATTTCTAGGATCTTCCACCAAGGATTTATCACCAATTGGTCCCATACTTCGGCGAGGATGTCAATGGCGTCCCTTGGATGCCGCAAGTTGAGGGTGTAACGAGATCTCCCGGAATTAGCGCGTGCGAGGGCATTTGCATGAGTGGTAGTAGGTGTAATAGCACTGAGAGGGCTTTTGTGGCGGTCGTTTCGTAGGGAGAGATTGTGTCGTGTCCTGTACACATCGTCAATGGCTTTTCGGTCAAGACCCAATTCCGCCAAGTCAATTCCTTGCCCTTCAACTTCATCTGCAAGTTTATGAAGATCGAAGCCTAGGTCGACGACTTTGTCGTATTTGAAGAGAATGCCAGTGCGATTAAGGAGGCATTCCTTGATCATCCATCGGAGAGGGATAAACGATAAACTGTCTTTAATCTTGTTCTTGTGTGAACCGCCACCGATGTCTGCATGACAGCCTAGATTACAAGGTGCTTAGTAGGAAGTGCTGAAGTTAGGATCAGGTATTACCTGCAAACCAGACTTCCTGAACGTCGGCTATATTCCGTCGAGGGGGTTCATAATACCAATCGTCCGCAGAATTTGAGTCTGATGTAACGATGCTGGGTAAATCTGGTTCGTCCACGTCTAGCTCTTGCTCCTTGCCCAATGTCGGCTCGTTCCAAGTGTTGGGGCGGAATCGCGCACGACATTCGTCCAACGCTAAGGCATGGCGGAAGGTTTTGACTGCGTAGTTGACAGACGTATATGGTTGTTGACGAGGGATAATCCCGACAGAGGATACAGTGTCCCTTTTAAAGGGTGTGAGATACTTTTTCTTTGAAGGCCATTGCCTTACTTACCACACTCCGACGAATTCCACAGTAACGGACATACTATGAAATACTTAGATCGTATAGAGCCAGAAATAGCATGACAACTGACGCGAATGTGGCCTTGAACTCTTTGCTAAGGAGGTAACCTCTCTCCCCGGTAGTTTGATAGATGGTAAAGGCAAAGTCGATCAGCTGGTCATTGTGTGCTGGCAAGATGCCAACCTAAGACCCAACGAATCAATTGCGCCTCTTGCAATTCGAAAACATGAATCTTACCTTGTACAGCATTCCCGCGACTACTCTCGCCGTGTAAGCGCCACGAGAAAACCCAAACAAGCAGATCTTGTCGCCCTTTCTAAAAGAAAGCGTCGGTGAGGGGCATAATTGGAGTTTTTAAGAGCTACCTGTAATGTTGCATGATGAACTTATACCTACCGACGTTTGATTAGCTTGGTTAAGGGCGTATATGTATCGCGACTGATCTTACCCATCTTTCACATGGTCGTTGAGGTGCAAGGCAACACCTTGGTCGATAACGGAAGCCAAGTGCGAGAACGTCCTTGTAAAGAATTGCCTGGGGTTGTATGTCCCTATCCCGGGCTGCATTCCTGTGAATACGCGAACTCGCAGGCGGAACATCAACAAGTACCTGATAATATACCAGTTGGCGTTCGGGGTCATCCTTCCTAAGCGCGGTGCAAAAACGGACTACGTTCGAGTTCTAGATGTAAAGAACAATGGTACCAGAAACCGTCGAGGGATACAAAGGACACGCACTTCCTGGTAGTGCCATAATAATCAGCGACAAGTAAATGGATATATAGAGGACTTACTTCTCCAAATTTATTACCGGTGCCGTCGAAGCAGCAAACAATTGTTCTAGGTTGTGTAGAAATTGGAGGAGGTGGCAAGGACGATTTGGAGGGTCGATTGGGAGAAGGGTCGACCATCACTCCATCTGAGTCGGACGGAGAGGGTGAGCGGTAGCCATTGACCTGCGCAGGCATTCGTAGTATGTCCATAATCTGGGGTCACCCAATTCCCAAGACAAAAGGTCTATATACCCAGGGCCCGAGAGCTATCATCCTTACTTCACAAGCCCAAGGCGTTTGCTGGACCAGCAAGGCAAGCGCGAGGCTATAGGGCACAAATAGACACAAATAAATCTCAGATTCCACTGCATCGGCGGCCACTCTATACTAGCCAACGCTCTGCTCGTTCTTTACGACATTTGGAACAGCCTGGATGCTGTGATGCCACTACCTGCATCAATTCGTTTTTCGTCTCTCGTATCGGCGTCTTTGAATGGCAATCGTGCTCGATAGTAATTCGACAAGCGAGACAAGTGTTCGTGGGCATAGGTTTTGCTTCGACCTATGGCTGGGCCCTGCTTGTATTGCACTCTCGATATGGTTAGCACCGGTTTTATGCACTTGTAATCCTCCTGGCTGCAGCACTGGTTACGCTCTCTGCGGTTCATATCAACATGTGGTTGATTGACGCCCTATTACCCGTGAATGGAGGTTCGTGTATAAACCCTCCGGAGATCGGCAGCTCAAGTGACACATGTATAACATATGGTCCCGGTTCGAGAATCCATATATTGCAAAGCAGCTAAGGCGTCCAGTTCAACCCTTACTCCTGTCATTCGCTCAGCTCGACCACCCCATTCAACTCCGTCATCACGATGGCATTGACTACCAGCGAGGAGGATGACCATGTCATCATATCTCGAGTCGACGAAGACAATGGAGGTGATGAGCCTCCGGCACAAACTACCAAGCAAGCACCACAGGGACTTGGAAAGCGTATTGGAGGACTCTTCCACAAGAAGGACAAAGGAAATGATGAGAAGAAGAAACAAGAGCCTGTCGAAAAGCCGAAACGGAGATATCAGGTATGTGGATGATGTATGGTCAAAGAAGCAACTAATGGCACATTCTATCCAGCAAATAATACAGAAATGGAAACACAGAAAGGGTACCAGGAATGACAGAGAAAGACAGGTATTGCAGGACCGATCGCCTTCTCTACCTGGTGCTTATGCACTTTTACAGCTTCCTCAAACTCTAGTGGAATTTGCGAGAGACGAGAGTCCAAGCCCTGAGGCGGTCAAGGATGCTACGGAGGTCGTGCTCGAACTATGTTAGTGGTGCTTATTCAGTGTTGTCCCCCTTCTGACTCAATGTTTGGTAGATGAAGACAAACCGGCCTCGGCACCGCTGACAGGGACAGATTCTGTTCAACCGGATAGTTATCCATACGCGAAGAAAGTGCCGGATACCCCCCCTGTTGCGCCCTCAAGCTTACCACAACCCACCGAAGTCTTCAATGCACTCCTGAAGTCTAATGGCCAGAGAGTATGTATAACTGAGTCTCCAGCCTGCTAGGAATTAAAACATGTTATGTAGCAAGCGCATGCGAACAATATGTCCAGCCTCATGCATGCAATTGGTATAATTATTGCAGTAAGTATCTTTTCACTGCTACGAAGTCTCTCAATGCCCACAACCACTAGCTATCTGTTGTGCGAACGAGCCAAGAGAACAACAAAATCAACAAGACTTCACCGTATCTGGATTTGGCACCACTGTACGGTTTGACCTCGATGGATTCCGAGGACTTGAGAGAGCTCGACGGACGAGGGTTTCTGTCACCCGACTGCTACTTTGAGGACAATGTTATGTTGACCAACTCCGCTGCTGCGCTATTGATCCTACTCAATCGGAATCACAATGTACGTTCACTATTCACTCTTTTTTTTAGTCCATGATACCAAATTTTCCCTAGTACATCGCCACACGACTCCTCGAACGAAATGAAAAGGGATGGAAGCCGATTGAAAGCATCGAAGACGACGACGAGCAACTCCGAAGACAGGATGACCAGATATTCACATTAGCGCGGTTGATAAATTGTATTCACTTTAAGAACATCATTTGTCAGGACTTCCTCAAGGGTCTTATTGGCATTCCCCATATCGGCGGGGGGATGAACTTCGACCTCTTGGTACGTTTTTACACCAAACTTGCCTTAAGCAACCTAATTGCGTCTACTAGGACAAAGCGACGGAGAACCGCCCCACCAAGTTTTATACAACCGTCGAGTCAACCCTCCTTTACAATGTAATGCGCACTTTTCTTCCGAAACCCTTTGAACTGACGGTCACCAGCTTCAATCCCTGCTATCCGACGGTGATGTCCGACAACTCGAACGAAAACTGGAGAACAACTACGGCAAATCGCCCAAGGAGGTGAATAAATATGCCTATAATTTAGAGGCGATGTCCTAACAATATCCAAGATTACTGTAGATGACCTGCAAAGAGCTCCGCGGGGGCAGAATAACAATAAACGAAAGAGGGATTGTGCTGGGTAGGTATTCTCCTGCCGTGTGCTTGAGTAGCACTTATAACCAGAACGTAGACTCCGACGTGGTCCTGACTTCCGATTCAATGACGATGAGATCGCCAATGTCCTCTATACCGGAACGGAGCAGGTCGCAGGAGCTGCGTTGCCTAATAACGTTGCTGAGTGCCTTCAAGTATGGCAAGTACAACTTATCGAGCAAGCACGTTATGATTGGCAAGTTTGCACGTTCAACCAATATCGCACTGCACTGGGTTTGAAGCGTGAGTAAATCACGAACTGATGGCCTTGATTGCTCATAACTTTAATTTGAATAGCGCTAAAGAATTTTAGAGAGTGGAACCCCCGTGCGGCTGATACAGCAGAACGGCTATACAAAACTATCGACAATCTCGAGCTCTACGTATGCATTAGTTTTTTCTCTTTCACCTTGGCTATTCCTCTAAAGTTGAGACCAGCCCGGCTTGCAAGGTGAAGAGGCACCGGAAGGCGATGGATTTGCTCTCGGTTATACCTGGGTGCGTACGCTATCTTGGGAGGCTGATTGCAACGACTGATGACGTCACAGTCCCATGCGCTTAGTTCAGACCTGGTTCGTTACCAATTTCCTACATTCACCCTTGTTCTGAGCGCTTTTCAGATAAGCCGGGTTCGAAATGATCCCAACTTCACGGACAAAGCGACTGCAGAAGAACTAACAGAGTGGGGCTATGAGGAGTGTATGGCCCCAACCTGGAATAATGGGGCCTTCAGTGCAATGTTGCCCCGATGTATGTCAAATCATACGAATGATTCCTTGGTGGTTGTTGCTTACTTTTTTTCAGTACTCCAGAGAGGTTTGCCCCGTCAGTATCCTTACAACAATATATACAGCTTGTTCCCACTTCTTGTCCCCCGCAAGGCCAAAGCCGATATCGAGAGGGTCTACAAGGATAAGGCGCACACTTTGTACACCTTCGAAAAGCCGTCTGCACAGCCACAACCATACCAAGGCGGCACTCTCACTTCACTGAAGGCCATTCAGACTGTCTTCAACAGGCCAGAAGATTTCGTCTCGCCTTATGACGAAGATTTGAAGGCTCTCACAAAGGGATACGGGTATGTGCTACCTCGTTTACTCTGCGCGTCGTATCGAAGTCTTTGTCAGATACTTCCTCGGTTTTGATCACAAGGAGTTGTAAGTGCAGAAGTCATCATAAAGTGGGCTGTCGATTTAATCCAGATTTTCGATAGGCACAATAAGGATCGACTTCTTGTAAGAGTACTTCACTCTGTGCCCCCATCTAAAGACTGATTACTTCTCCAAGATGATGTACTCGCTGCTTCCTGATAGCGGTGCTTCTTCTCGGCACGTTGCCTACTACTGCCGCTCCTTCGATGACATCCTGAAGGAGCGTCTGTCAAAGATGAAAATAAGTATCCCAGGGTATGTCTTTCTCAAGTTCCCGCTAGTTTTTTTTTTTTTTTAGTTTAGCTCCTAATAGGACCGCTTCTGTGGATATTGTCGAAATTATAAACCTAACTTGTACCCGTTGGGTTAGGGATAATTTGGTCAGTACCTATACTATCGTGGGTACCCTTTTTTCTCATTTATTGCAGTTTGGACAAGGAAGTTTCACAAAAAATAAGGACGAATTAGAGATCTTCCACAATCTTGAATCGCTTTATGCGTACGTCTACCACTGGCCACAATGCATACACTAATTCATGTCTTCTAGCTTTATATTGATTCGTGGGGAACCAGAAAATCGCTGGAAACTTCGGCACGAGGCAATGAAGACGAGTGAAGACCTGCGCGAGCATATCCTTCATGCGCTTCCTGTTCCCTATGATTACGATCGAGTGCGTTGTCTCATTTATTAGTTGATAAGTAGCGGCACTTAGCCCCCGCATTTAGCTTCCACCTTGGTGGGAAGAACTACGCCAAGACGTATCAAGCTGGTTCTTGCGAAAGCTCCAGGAACTCGAGATCTCTGGTGGACGAAAAATCGAAGTAGAAGTCCAGACTTTCCTCAGTCGCATCTTCCGCTACAGCTCTAACTTTTCTCTGGGAGAGTTGATCAACGAAATACCACATCTGAAAGAACTGAGAGACCGTCTGTACATAGAACGAAAGAACGCTCATCAATTTGTCACCCAGTGGTCGGAGGATAGGTTGCGTCGACACCTCGATGGTGATGTTGATGCAGACTTCGAGCGCGAGAGAATTGTTGCAAACATCCTCGGCTTGATCATCGTCGCATCCGTCAAGGTGGCCTATGGTGAGCCGACCAAACCTAGTGTGAAGCAACGTAACTCACTCTGGCCAGCGTGTACTGCGGTCACAGCGTTTTATCTACAGGATATCCCAGGTATCAAAGCAGCCAGGGATGATATCATTCAGCTGGCTTCTAAGGCTGACTTGAACGACGATGAAAAGAAAAAATTGCGCGGATACATCTGGGAAGCACAGCGTATGTGATGTAATTTGTCTCGACGTGCATTCTCACTCAAAATATACTATCTCGGAATTAAGGCCTCGCCCAGCCCCTTGTTCTCCAACGTGTGGCAAAGAGGGACATTCTTGAAGCTGATATAGACGGCCGCGGAGGGAGGCTCGTTGTTCCCTCAGGCAACGTGGTCACGGCAAATCTTCGTCACGAATCTAAGGTGATCCTTACAACATTTCCATATTCCAGTTTATTAACATCCATTACCAGGGAGATTCTTTGATCAATCCCCATCGCATTACACCCGGTTTGTATGGCTTCGGCTTGCATAAGTGCCCTGCTATGGGTAATGAAGAGAAGATGAACTTCGCTGATGAAGTAAGTACCATGACTTCAGCCTATTGTCACACAAATTCTTATTCAAAATGTCTTACAGGTGTTATGTGGAGTAGGTTTAAATAACTATGGGCCCGTATACTTTTAACACCGCCCGCGCCCAGATCATTAGCTCCATCTTCAGGCTCCCCGATATTCAAGTCACTAGCAACATTTCGGCGTCGCCTTCAAGCCCTCATAAGTCTTTGACCATTAGTTTCAAGGTCGATCAGCGAAACCAAATTTGGTAAGTTTGACGCCGCATATTGTCTACTATCTCCCAATGCTAATCTCTCTCAGGTCAAACAAGAGTGCCAGCGCAAGACGCTCGGAATGGGGACAAACCCACAGGAATATCCACAACCGTTTCCAGACTGTGATTTCCTATGCACCTCGCGAATTCGGAACACTCTTCTTTATCCTCTTCATGATATTATGGGTCACCTTATGGCTCTTTAAAGGTGAGTCCCGCCTTAGCACTACAAAAGGAAACGCAATAACCAATTCTCATTGCATCCACAGGACTTCTGTTCTTCTCACTAGTGACTGCACCTATGAGCATCATCTCAGTCTTCTACACCATTCCAGTTACATACGTCATCATCACTGTCCTCGTCCGTATTGCCACAGTCGTAGTGATGTCCCCCGTCTCCGCCCTCTTCTGGGTTCTCGCTATTTTCACAGCCTCAGGACCCAACGCCCCCCGAAAAGAAGTCGTCATCCAAGCCCAGCAGGTCGACTGTCCTCAACCCATCACCCAACTCACACCCTTCGAATTCGTCGCATTTGAACTTAACAGGGACGGAACACCCACTAGCGTCACTTATACTTCGGAGTATTCCACTGCGCATCGTGTGAACGTCATTGACGTTGATAAGAGGGACACAAAAATGGCGGTCCTGATAGATGGTATTGGACGAGGCTCGACGAGAGACTTTGAGTTGAATAAGCAAGTGGACTGTGGAGAGAATTACTACAAGTGCTTGACCGAGGGATGGAGCGCTGGAATGGTTACTATTCCTCCCGGAAAGCATACCATCGAGATCCGTTACGACGGTAAAGGTTAGTGCTCACGGCGTTTATTCCGATTTAAGACGTTGCTGATCCTGCTTGCGAAACAGAATACATTGGAAATACCTCCAGAGTGGACTGGGGTGGTGAGACTAGCAGACGGTTTGTCTGGTGGAAGGAACAATGCAGTCCTGCATAATGTGTAGTCAACATGTTGATTCGCTTTCTTCGTTTCTTTCATGTATTACTATAGCTTTTAATGTCCAATGACCCCAACTTAATCTTCCTTCAATTACAGGCAAGAGATGGCGGGAAAACCAAAATAATTGCCTTATGATCACCATCGCCCGAACTTTGATTGCGTCTGACCATTAGAAGGGACTTGTCCATTATCCAAACTATATGATTTTCTAAGTAGGTTATAATGCACTAAAATGTCGAAAAAATCGCTCCCAGCTATAGATCACTGTTCAAGAACAGATCTAAGGTAAACGGAAAGGGGGTACCCAAGTCTATTGGACGCTAGGTGGCCAGTTCTCCTCAAAGGTGTAGATATCTTCTGTTGGTGGGACTAAGCGAACGGCCTTGCCGAGATGCTCGTCTGAAAGGATGTTAGCATATTGCTAAACGAGTTATTAATAAACAACACTGACATATAGGGTCTGACTCGGTGTGTCCAAAGTGTTTCCAAGCCCATGTCGTGCCTGCTGCGGCCTCGTCACGTCTTCTTTGCCGTTGCTCATTCTAATAATACCAGCATATTGTCGGATGTGTTCGAAAAGACACATAGAAAATGGAATGACGTACTTCAATCTTCGACTTCTCCCGGCTTGCAGTTTCATAATCACCTTCACGGATACCTTTGGCAACGGCGGACCAAAGCTTTCGCGTCTCGAAATCACCCATTTCACCGTCAGACTCCCCTCCCAGGGCAGAGACTTCCTCCTTTGGCCCGAGGACGTTGTGGAATTCTTGCCCAGTCTTAAGGAATTTACTTGTTTGGTGCCAAGTACCTTCTATGACGTGATCAGACCCCAGAGACGACGGCTTCGACAAAGGTCCAAAAGCAGAAGGTTCAGGAGTGACGATGGCCTTGAAGGAATGCGACTTTCCAGAGAAATAACCCTTGCCCTTGTACTCGATGAGGGAGACATAACCTCCTCCAATGATGTATGTAGTGTCAGCAAGCTCAATGTATGGTGAGCCGTACCTGAGGGGTTGTGAGCTCTTTGCTGTTACTACGGGAACGCATTGACGTACCACAAGCCATCAATTCTCAGCTTGGGTAGCGTAATTAGATACTCCTCCTTGGCTCCACCGGGAAGGTTAACGGTGAGAATGGCGTGACCAATCTGTTTTACAATTATAGAGCCGCCTAAGACGCGTCAACAGGTTATTACTCATGTTTTGAGCACGCATGACCTACCACTGAAGCTCGTCTTCTGGGCATTATGTCCAACAAGTTTGACGCCCTTGGCCTTGTTTTCAATAACATAGGCGGTGATGGGTGGGTGATGTGAAACTTGTTCGACAAGAAGATCTGTGCGACCGCGGCCATTCCGATCAGGCCAATGGCCATAGAAGAGTCTAAATGTGCCGGAGAAAAAGGCATCGTCTCGGGATCTCTGGTACAGTAAAAGCACACTCACTCTCCAAGGACGGGATTCAAAGGTCTTTGTTAAACGCAAACAGAATCAATTTGTGTAAGAATAAATCATCGTCAATGAAGCACAACATGACGCACTTCTTCTCTGAGCCCATACTCTCATTACGTGAAGTGTACTGCCCCTTCAGTGTACTCTGCCAGTGTGGACCAAATCAGGACGATGATCCGCTATCAAAGAATGCGTAGCGGATACTGACGATGAACCATCGAAGGACGGCGAGGGCCCTGTCTTCAGCGGTCTTTGCATCTGCTATGGCAGAGAACAACTCTGGACGTTCACACCAGTATGCTGATCGTGAAGTGAGCGAACACAGCGCTTGATGGGTCGGCAGAGTGGACCGTACCTGGGAACTCGGTAAGCGATACTGGCGAAAGAATGAATGGCGGGGCGGTCAAGGACGAGAGGTCGCCTGAAAACGACGCGATTCTATGTTTCCATGAGACTTGAAATCCATCGGGATTCCTTGCAAAGGCTGTCACTTACGACTTGAGGAAGGAAGTCCAGCTACCGCGCTGAGCAGCAGGAACGGCCTAGCACAGGAAAATACGGGTCAAAAGAGCAGGAGAATTGGGCGAACGTTGGGCGAACCTCTCCAGCTTGTTCGGACATGGTGGTGGTAAGTGCGGTTGCTGTGGAAGTGGGATACAAGGAGCTGAAGACCAATAGCAGATCAATATCGCCCAAATCAGCTACAAACACTCGTGACGTAAATTAGCAGCAATCACGTGGACAAGTTCGTAGTATTAGCAAAAGCAAGTTCAATTGGCAGAAAGAGCGATGAACGATTCAACAGACACGCGGCACTATGATACGAGGAGTGGTACAGACATCAGACAGTAATAATAAAGCTGTTGCGAATCAGGGATGGGTAATAAGTGGAGGGAATATCGAGCAAAACGGAGCAGACTTGTTTGAGCTCTAATCAGTTACTCCTCATCTTCCTCTTCGTCACCGCTTGCAGTATTTCCCTTCTTGCCCTGCGAAGTCATGAGTACATGAGACGATGCATCAGGAAAACAGGTACGAACATCATATGCAGCCTTCTCCTCCTCAGCTCTTGTCTTGTCACGAGCAGCCTGCTCAATGTAGGGCTGGACGCCGGTCAGACACACCGCAACACAAGGATCGTGGACGCCCTACCTTTTTCTCCTCCTCATCTAGTTCCTTCCACTTGGCACCCAAAAGCTTGCCAACTTCGCCTGTGGAATGCATAAATATGCAGCTCAGTGAGGGTAAAGCGCAGAATACGAACCAAAGCCTGCATCTGGGTTCTCTGCCTTGATCCTTTCACGCCAATCCTGGCTGAAGAACATGTACGCTGATAGGGCACGCTTGGGCGCCTTGGGGTCCTTCTTCCCCTTGCGTGGTATTTTCTCAGCCTTCTCAGCGGCCTTACGCTGCATGAGAATAAACATGTTTTAGCCGTGAGGACCCAAACAAGAGGAAAGTATAGGACAAAACGGAGGTAGGGTGGTTACGTGTCGTGTGAATACAAAACCAACATAACCCATAACGACGAGCACTCTAGCAAGCCGTTTAGGACAACACATAGCCGATTGAGGCGCATATAGTGACCCAAAACTGGCATTTCCGGATTTCCCGGGGTGTGACCGAAGTAACAATTCAACCAACTGCTTACCTTGGGCTTAGTGGCGTCTTTGGGCATCTGGACACGTTGACAAGGATGCAGACGACGCGAGTGGCAGATGAGGTACAGTAGTTTGAGGGGAGGATGTGAGATGTGGCGTGAAAACAAATTGGAAACGAAGTAGTCAGCAATCAACAACGTTGAATTTGAATCGATAAACAATGAAAGGCGTAACGACGGCGATTTTCGTCGTAGACGTCGGCCAAGACGACCAGGGGACGCGACGCGTCTTGGTGCGGGGCGGAGGGAACGGGACCAAACAAACAAAGTCCCCGCGCTCACTGAGCGGAACAGGCTCAGCTGCAACCAACCGCGACTGGCGTCGCCGTCTGTGCTGGCGAAACGATTTGAACTACCTAATCGATGGCCTACGCCTCACTGAAGTCTAATGAAGGACTTACATTGGTTGCCTTGAGCTTGGAGGAGTGAGGAAAGGGTAGGGGAGAGTGCAGAGGAATATAAAAAATACAGTGGGGACGGCCTAGTTGGCTGGCTGGCTGAGGGCTTGCAGGCTAAAGGGGTTCTTCACAGGCGGTAAAAAGTCGCAGGCTGTGACGGCCCGTGGGAACTTTTTGCGGCCTGCGCACGGACACAGTCCTGTCAGCTTGTGGCAGCTGCCTCTGTGCCTTGCCGGCCGGCCGGCCGGCCGGATTGTCAAGACACTCAACATTCCACCCTTCCCCTCGGCTGCTCCGTTGCCTTGTCCAAGCAGACGACCACCAGCCCTAGGGTGCATATATAAAACTACAAGTGGATTTGACCAAGGCAAGGCCGGGTAGCACTGCTGTGTGGTGCCAATAATAATATGACAGCCCAAAGGCTGACTCGTCTGTCAGCTTGTTCCGGCATTTATCCAAGGGCGATCCTCTAAGGCCCATCCGGCAGACTGTTGCACCATGTGGATGGGTGCACCTCGTTTTTTCACCAAGTCAGCATCACCTTACGTGGCCCAGGTCTCAAGGGCAGCGGGAAGGGTGGCAAATTAGCAAAGCATGCCTTTAATCTCACCGCCGTTCATACTCTAAGTTGCTTTGTGGGTGTTCGACCATCAAGGCATAGCATTATATATAATATCAATCGCATGACAGCCATTCCAATCATGACCGTCAATGAATGGCAGGATGTGAACATGCTTTCTTGTCATCAAACATAGGTAACAATCCAATTAACCGGCAACTTTTCATCATCAACCCCGTTTATAGGCTTGCTGAGATGAAAACCTACTTGGTTGACTTTGCCCTACTCCAACTATGGCTCAAGTGGATGCACTTTCCGCTTTTTCTCTGATCCCCAAATGCCCAGCTACAGGCCCTGAGCAACATGCCCCTTATCTCCCGCTTTTTGATACAGTGCGTGACGACGGGGGTGATAAGACACACAGTATGTTACTAACGCACAACTCGTGCAACCTTCAATCTAATCTTACTCGCGGCCATCAGTCCCTGCCAGCGTGTAGCAGTGCAGAACCCGAGAAATGACCGCCAGTTCAGTCACACCATTCCTCCATCTCCGGAGTAATATTAGCAGAAACATAGCTATAGCTACGGATCCTCGCGCTTTGCATGCCTCAGATAACAGTTGATAGACCTCGTCCAAGTCACAAGCGTGGTGAGGATCCGCTCACCACTGGGGCAATTTATTCTTTTGAGGAACGGCAACTCCCGAGAGTGCCAACAGTATCAACTCGCCCCCACAGGTATAGTGCGGTAAAGTTGCTCTTCCTGGACTCCAGCGTAGGGGTACATGCGGGCATCATCAAGGTGCCTTTGTTCAGATAGGGAGTATCAAACGAGAGCAGAATGATCTTTCAGAACCAAAGAGACCTCGTGATTGGGGAAGTGGAGCACTGGCACCATGTTTCCTTTCATTTCCGAGGCTACTTCCCCGCAATCTGTCAACTTCGGACAACCTGTAGCCATCGAATTTTGCTGAACTGTAAGCTGGGCTCTGCGGGTTTGTTGGAGGATTCGACACATCCTCACTGATAGCATACACCGCGCTGGCACTAAATCCAGCCAAATTACTCCGTGACACTCATTCAACAAACCCGATTCGTATCAACCTTATTCTTGGCAACATAAAAGTGTCAGACTTTTTTTTTTACATACTTGAGGTTCCTGGGCGGGCTTCAAATATCCGTGAACATAGAAGTCGAAAATGTTCTTGGGTGCATTTTCCTGGCTATTGCCGGCCTACTTACTCTGAAAATGCATTATTCAAACTGCATCACTATCAAATGGCCTGAGTGGTTATACTTCGTTTACAAGTTGTAAGGCATTTCCTACTTAAATGGATGCAAAGCGACGCTTATCGTATACTAGGAAATTTTTACGACCTGTGGTTCTCCTGCTTGGAACATTCCAATGATACTAATCGACCCTTGGAATGAGGTCTTGTGTGCTTCGACATTCAAGTGTTGTACAATGCCATCTGTCAATCCAAAGACAGGACATGTCACTGGACACGAAGGATGTTGCCATACTTAGAGCTCTCGACTCCTAACCCTCTCCATGCTCATCCAGATTGCACCCATACCTGGTGTATATAATGCACCAGCGAACAGACTGCATCCATCATCAGACAGTCCCCACCATGCCAATCTCGTCCCCCTCATTCGATGACTATGAGTTTCTCGCTCAATCCCTGAAGAAAGTCGTGAATGCTTTGCTCTCTGGACAACTAAAAGTGGAAAGCTATCATTGGCCGGAACGAATCCTTGGCTACGCCCCGCAGCTCTCAAAGCGTGCATCAAGTGCCAACCTCTCCGGTGTTTGCATTATTGTCCCCAACCCCGACGATGCCAAAGCTGCAATTGATGCCTTATCTAGCTCTCTTGGATCGCAGCTGATAGGAAACAAATTCTCTGTCCAGGATAAACCCAACCTCTCCTCGGATAAATTCATCGACACCAGTTATTACTTTGGCTTTAACTCTGTCATGCTGAATACCGATGATAGCCGTAACCTCGCTATTATTGGAAGTGATATTGACAGGCTAAAGAGCCTTAGAAATATTGCTCTTGATCTTCAAGTAAGCCCCACTATTTCTACTCTATGTCAACAGCCTGACTTCATTTTCCTCTTCAAGATTTGCACTACTTCTGCAGACAAACACAAGAAGTAGAAGATTTCAGGGCCGTATGGGAGAAGTACTCTCTACTAGCACGATGCCTTGAATCGGTGCTCAAGCACATCACCAAAGGACACGAATTCACTCCTGATGTCATCACCCATTCACGTCCAAAGGCAATTGACGGTTTCGCAGAGAAGATTAGGCGTAATGGCAAAACCTATCTCGATCCACTCATGGAGGTAAAGGACCTATGCGGTGGTCGGATTATCACCTATTCCACTAGTGTTTTGGATACCGCCTGTAACGTCGTCAAACGCTTTTTTAAAGTCGATTTGGAAAGTAGTGATCATATCGAGTTAAGCGGAGATAGAAGGAAGCTAGAAGCGAACCAGTTTGGCTATTGCTCTGTGCATTATGTTGTTCTCTTTGACGCTCGTGCTGTTGCAAAGAAATTACCAGGTTTGTTGAAGGACGAAGACATAGAAAAGTTGGCCACCCTCCCAAACCCGTGCGCTGAAATTCAGGTAACTTTTCTCGAAATTGTTAGAGAATATTATCATTGAATACTTATCATAGATCCGCACTATTCTGTCCCATGCTTGGGCCGTAGTGTCACACGGTCTCGCTTATAAGGCATCATTCGAGTTCCCGAAAGAATGGGAGCACGAAAATGCCTCTGTATCTGCCTCACTTGAACAAGCAGATCAAGCATTCAATCGCATTCAACGCGGCATGCAGGAATATGCCAATTCCTACGGAGCATACCTCGAGGACACGAAGGCAAGGGATTTACTCCGAATGTACTACGATCTGCACAAGAGAGAGCCGAAGAATGTCCATACCGCCATCCAAGCAGGAAAGTTGGCTAATGGTTATGGGCAGCATGAACTAGCGATCGAGGTGCTCAAAGATATTCATCAGCAAGACAACCCAACGATTCTTGTGGAGTTAGGTACAGCAAAGATCAGGCACAACTGGAGAGAACCGTATGCGGACGAGTACAAACACGGACAGGAACTTCTGATACGTGCATGCGAGTTATCGCCCAAAAACACCCAGGCGCTACTCGTATTGGCGGAGACGTACGACATCGATGGACAAAACAAAGACAGCCTCAGAGGGAAATACCTACAAAGGGCCTACGAAGCTGATGCAGAAGATCCAGCTGTACTCTGCGAATACTTACTGTGGCATATGACCAATCCGAGCAATGCGAGTTCAATTAGCACATATATCCAACTGATGAAACCAGCTATTTTGGGCGGTATAAAGCGGTGCGAAGACCAGAAGGCAGTCAAGAGGAATGTACCGATAGTCTACTCGCGATTGGCTTTCCTCCGCCTCCTGGACATCTTCGATACCAATGTCGATTCAGCGGACAATCAAGTTCAGAAGACGCAGAGGGAGAACGAATTGTACGAAAACCTGAGATGTGTCACCCAATCTGGTGACCTCAGTGCCACCCGCTCCGTTGTCCGGACATCTATGCGACTCGCCACCGTCGGAAAGTTGTTAGGTTCCACGCGGTTTAGTGCCCTCGCAGGTTTCTTCCAGGCGATATACGGTTTCGATAACGAGAGCCGAAGCGAGGCGAGGGAAGAGCTACGGACAATAATCGAAACGTACCTCAAGTCCGGTATTGTGGACGAGAATTCCAAAGGGGTGTATCAGCAATTCTTGAACTTGTCGGACCGGGCGCAAGATGGACGTGTTGTTGTATCGACGATTGACATAGACCGAGAAGCCATTAGAGAAAAACTTCCAGAGTTCGGGGAGGCACCGATTATTTCTCTGCCTACACTTGATGTGGTCCCTCCAAAGCCTGACGATGCAGGTGGCTCTGATATCAGCGATCTCACTATTCCGAATGTTGCACTCCTTGCAGGTTTATTGATTGCGGGTGTTGACATGGAGAAAATCCTCGTAATTGATGATGAAAACTCAAAGAAGAGTACGGTGTCAGTGTCCGATAAACCAGAGGGAAATATCGCTCAATTGCTCTTGAAAGGTCTTGGTGTATTGATTGAGCACTGGTAGATATTTTATGTCTAATACATCAAAGCGCTACATTTGCTTGTTCTATCTAGGTTGATACAGATGAAATAAGAAATACGGCGTACAAGAGCTCTAGATCTGACTCGTCATCACTGTTAGGTTCGAGTCCACTTGTCAAGTTCCGCTAAAATCTCCTCTTGCGCTTCTTTTGATTGCCTCGCACTGCGCTCCATGTCAGCCATGGCATTTTTCCCGCATATATAGACTATGACACGCTTACAATTCAAGGGCAAAAATGGGTATATCGGCAGGAGATTTTATCATCCCAAGCTCAATAAGAGCCTGTTGTCGTGCGGCTAGCCTAGGAGTCTTGTATAGCCCGTGGTAAGCGGGATGGATAATTGGTTCTCACTGTTGCTCCGGAGTGGGTGGTGGTTTATGATGCTTTCGCTTGGGTGGCCACTGAGGTTCGTCAATTGCGGCTTTAGGGATCTTAGACTTTCCCGTTGACTTTCTTAGTTGTCGACGTTTCTGGCATATTCGAACGACAGGTTACAATGGCTCGGAATAGAAAGGGTCTAACCTGCTTACTCGAAGGGTAGTTTTTGTGCGTTCCTCCTCTATGCGACTTGGAGCCAAGATGTCGTCATTGTGATGACTATATGCTACACCAATAGCGTTCAGTGTCTTCTGAATGATGTCTTCCTCCTTCGCCGAAACTGGTAGCGCTATTCAAGGTCACTCATGGGTGTGAGTTGTCATTCCTGTGAACCAGGTCTCACCGTCGTCAAATAACAGAGCTCCTAGGCCTTTTGAAATCCCCTAGACCGACGGTGTGTAGAGTACTGAAACATCGAAGAAAATGGCGTACCTCCTCCTTAAAGCCTTTGTCTGCCTCTATCAACAAAGTATCACCAGTCTTCCTTTTGGATTTTATATTCGCAAGTGCCCAATCCAATTCTGCGATCGTAGCCTTCTCAATCTGTGTAGGGGTTCATGATGAAAGTGTATTATACACGATGTTCTATGACGACCTACTGCCATCTTCGTGGCCAATTTATCTTCATGCAATTTGAATATATTTTCAATCCCAAATAACTCTCCTTTCTTCGACGAATCACCCTGAATACCCTGGAAATACCTGCAGGGATTATGGGATTCAGTGGTAAGGAGTGCTAGTCGCCAACCACTTACCTTGTCTGTATACTCGCATCATACCCAATCGCCATCTGCTGCTGTTTGTAAATTTGGCGTGCATATATCAATTCCTCTACAGAACCAGCCCCTAACAGCCGGTATACTGACACATCACGCGTCTGACCAAACCGAAAGGCTCTAAGGCGGACATGAGCATCCCTAAGAACAAGTGAAATTTTCGCATACCTGTCCATAGCTTGAAGGTCGTGCGCCGGATCTGTGGAGCGTTAGGATATATACCCAAACTTTAACGCTAATACACTTACTCCAATTAGGGTCTTCAGCGCACAAAATGATGGTCAGGCAACACAACAGGTTCTCGCTGAGGACAGGCCTACTCACCGAAGATTACCACCTTATTCGCGCCTGTCACGGAATGATTAGTGCACCACGATGTGAAGTCTTCTATGCCTACCCGTCAGGTTCAGACCAGTTCCGCCCGCAAGGGTTGAGATCAAGAAGATGAAGACCTTGGGATCTGAGTGGAATTTATCGATCATCGGCATTCCTGTACAAAAGCAGGGTCAGCAAGGTTACGGAGACCTAACTTATGAGAGGTCATACTCTCAGATTGCTTCGTAGTGCCGTCTAGCTTCAAAAATCCGTAACCTAGTCGGTCAACAGTCACCGAACAGTCACATGAATCATCGAGAATAGAAGGCACAGACCATGGGTCCCCAAGTGGAATTCCAACATCTCCAAAAGCTTCACGGACTTTGTGAAGATCAAAATTTTATTACTCGAATCCTTCCGCCATTCCTTCAGGAGTAATTCCAATACCTGAAATATGACGTCACACGCATCAGCCACGAGCTTTTAAGAAAAAACTTCACACTTGCCGCCCATTTTCCGCAGTACTGTGCTTGTAATAGTGCAGTTCCATACTTTGGTATATTTCCGTCAGGGAATGCAATTTCGGCCAATGCCCTGTTGCGTGCGGTCTGCAGATCATTAGAATAGCACATAATATACTGGACAGAGTCCTCACTTGTTCGGGTGTATCCGTTGGTGCTATCAGAGGAAATGAATTTCGTAAGTATGAGACCCCTAAGAACGACCTTGGCCCGGAACTCGGACTCACCAGGCAGGATAAGACCCAGGTGATTTGACAGTTTGATAAGAATGGACATATGCCTGAACACATCCCCTGGTACAAAAGGGTGACAGCACTTCTTGCGCCTGAAAACGGTCAGTATCCGGGCTGAGTGTTGGGGGTTCCAGCACACGTATGATACTAACTGCTTGCGAGAACCACAGGGGCAGGCGTGATCCTTATGAATCAGATTCTGAACGGCGTCCATGCCGAGAAGGTGCTTATATGCGCGGATTTGTACAGGCGTCAGAGGGCAGAATACGACCTGGTCGGTTTTCTGTGGGAGCTATTACCAGATCTCGGGTATAAGTGGGCTGTATGCCAGGGTAAATGATGCCGACCCACCTGGTTGCGAATAATATCCTTCGTTCTGGTGCAATTCCATTAAATGGGCTTCCAATGGCATATATTTCCTTACCTCCGCAAGAAGAAATTGGGCAACAATTTATTCTTCAAGGTGACTGCGACAGCCTAGAATGCCATCAGACACTAGTACTAAGTCATGAGAGGTTGATACATACCAGTCCTTTGGCTCGTTCCCCTTCAGTCGCGGATGCAGACTGACCTACTCTCAGTGGCTTGACAACGAATCCTTGCCATTGTCTTGCGGTACCCAACCGACCAGGATTTGTCCAATCCAAGATCGTCCACATTTCCTTATACGAATTCTGGATTGTAGTCCCCGTCAAGCCAAACCTCCGTTTGCAAGCGAACTGATGGTATGCAACGGTTATTTTCGCAGATATATTTTTGACGCGGTGGACTTCATCCACGATGATACAAGACCACGGGAGAACGTCGATCAGGTCAATGTCCCGCCTGGCAAGGTCAAAGGTCGTAACCACTAAGTGTATAGGCGGTGTAAGGGATGCCATAAAAATTAGACGAGATGCACCTGCCTACGTCCAGCCGTCCCATCTTAAAGTCATTTAAGATCTGTTCGCGATCTGGCCGTGATTTATTGTATAAACCAACCTCGAAATAACCCCACTACGAGCCCAAGATAAGATGACTATATGTACCATCAAATTCATCCTTACCGTATCTAATTCTCGTTCCCAATTATGGACGACGGTGCTTGGGGCAATAATTAAGCATGTTGGCCAAGTAGCATTCGCGGGTGGGAGCTGCCTCCGCATCCTCCATGCTTCGCCATCTTGTAGTTTGGATACGTGCTGTCTCCGACGATCCTTGTCGCTTATGATTCCCTGCTTTTTCATGATAGCAGAGAGGAACCCTATGACTTGGATGGTTTTACCTATATTATAGTTATCAGACCACCAGTCGTTAGCCACTTAAGCATCACCTACCCTACAATCAAGTCAGTGGGAATTAATAGGGCTAGAAGGGGCACTTACCAAACCCATATCATCTCCCAAGAGGCCTCCTCGGCCTTCCTTGTACAGTTTATAGAAAAACTGAATACCATCTCGCTGATAGTCACGAAGGTACGTGTTAATCGTTGCGGGAACCTTAATATCCTCATCATCGTCCAAGACCAAAGGACCTTGTGGCACTTGACCAGGTCCCAGCTGGAAACCCGGTCGTGGGTGCAGTTCCTGTACCACATTAATTAATCAAACCATTAGCTTTTAAGCTTGCATTATCACTTACTGTATCTAGAACATCAATCTCCTCCTCTGTATCTGATTCCGTGTCCGTATTCTCCATGGGGGGAGGAGAGCTGCTCTCGATGGGCTGCGTAGCTTGGGCTGACCTCCCATGAGTAAGATAGCCTAAGCAAAAAGAGAATCCCTACATAGTTCAAAATCATCCGCGCCTTCTGCTCCAGAATCTGACTCTGTCGCTGAATCATCCACATCTGAATCCCATTAGCAAAATAGTGCCCATTACTAGCCGAGGACGACTCTACCTGCTGCTACCTTCTGCCTCTTGCTTGGCACATACAAATCTTGCGTGAACTCTGATTTACGTTTCAATCCCGAGTCCGACTCCGAGCCTGAATCGGACTCTACGTGCCTGTAAATTTAGCATAGTCGACGCAATTAGGAAGGTTATTTACCTGTCGCAGAATTTTCTTGGCTTGCTAGAGTTGGTTGATCTAGTTGGGTGGCGGACGGTGTTGACGGACGATAAGAAAACGCTGCCCGAGAATGCCGGACCTCGCTGTCGCTCTCCTTCTCCGAACCCGAGAATTCTTCTTCATCCTCGGAATAGACGTCCTCACCCCTCTCGTTGTCTGAAGGCGAAGACTCTCCTTCAGATGCAGAGTGAAGGTCGAGTTCGGTACCTAAGCCAGCGGGTTGAGTTGCAGTGCCGTGCTATAGATGTGGCGGGGCAGCACATACCAAAATACTGTAGTAGAGGATTAGGGCCTGTGATTTGCCTTGAAATTACTAGTATAATTATGAGTGGGAGCAAGAGCCCCAGAGATGTAGCACTACCTCTGTTTCGCCTTGGTTTGCTGACACCAAGTACTTCCTTCCGAGATTTTCTTCGTTTCGTGGTTGGGCTCGTAGAGGACTTCTTATCGGCTTTCTTAGTGCCTGTAGGTATATAGGGCTTAGGTGCAAAATCTGAGTCAGAGTCGACCTCTGAGGTCATTGGAATAATAAGCGAGCCGCTTAAATAGGACAATTCAATTGTGAACGTACCTAGGGGAGCGGCGATTGAGCCAGCTAGACCTAAGGGTGATTGAGCGCCAACACGCACAAAAATTAGAAAAGAGACCGTACGTTTCTCATAAGCAGACCCCTTTTTCATGTTTGAAGGATTTGAAGACATGAGGGAAAGGTCAATTAATGAGGTCAGTAGCTATATGCGGGGGACAATTAAATTGACGCGTGAGTCACATGACGCGTGTGCGTGACGACGTGAGCATAATTCGGAGATTAGATTGATTGGAACTTCTGTGCTACTAAGACAAGAGAAGACAATGCGTATCGGAAACACTAGGACGTATGTATCAAAAGATGTGCATTAGAGAGAAGGAGGGGAGATCCGGATAATTGCAGCCTGGATCGTTAGTCAAAGCCCTCCTCAGCCGTCTGTCTGACCAGTCGTCGTACTTTCTTCTTGTAGCCTGAAAGGGGATCAGACACCCATCAGCAGAAACAAGCACGTTGCATACCAGAGAGGTCGGTTCGGACTTGCTTCGCGGCATCTACGTTAGCTGGACTGTCGAGGTTCGGTGAATCCGAGGACAAAAGCGAGATAACGCTAAGCAACTGCGACGAAACTGTTAATACGATTCATGTATGCCACCGCGTGACTTACGATGGACTCTACACTATGGACAGGCATCCATCGTTCACCAGCATCCTCGTACCCATATTGATCATCGCCAGGGGCATGCTGATTGGGGCAAGTCAGCCGAGATCGCAGGGGGTTGTTGTACACTCACCAAGATGGATATGCAAACCACACCGTCAGGATAAACTGAGTAGTGTATCATCTCTTCAGGGGTCATTCCCAGAGGTAAGGCGCTAACACATACTGTTAGGGTGCCACATCGGCGTTATGAACCGCATTTTCGGGGGGAGCAGAGGAAACTCCGGAGGGAACGTGAGACGACAGCGGAAGAAGCCACCTTCGCTGCAGGAAGAATCAATCATGGGTAGATGAGCGCTCGGATAGACGGTGTCATACTACAAGGTATCTGGAGGTCTTGAGTGCGCGTCAGTAATGTTCCAGCCACGATTCAGTCATCGTACCCAATGATCAAAATTTCCCATTCATACAGGTTATTCTCGTCAACGAGGCCTTGGAATCCGGTGTATCAAGAACGTGATCAAGAGGAGGAAGTCGGGTGGCAGCGTACCGACGGAGAACCCCTCAACTGGTCGTTTGGTGAGCTCCATGAGCTGCCTTCTGAGCAGGAGGGTATTCGAGTTGGATGGTGACTTGGACATTTACGTGTGATTCAGCAAGACTTAGAGTACCAAGGATTAGCGGTCAAAGCTGGGTCTGTGAAAGCAATGATCTTAGCCCTCCAGGCGACTTAAATAGGGTGGTACCACGTGATCGGAGCGTAATCTACTCCGCACACGGTCGTCCAAATCGTCCAAACGACTGGCATACGGATCCACGGATTCAGTCTTCATAGCGGCAGTAGCCTCGCACCCAGCTGCTGGCGCTGCACCGTCGATTGACCCGCGAGATCCCGCCTGGTGCTGTGTGGAAGCTGTCATCGTGACATCCTGTGACAGGAGGCACGTGGTCAATATTTGCCTGACTCCTCCTGCCAAGACTTCCGCCATCTTTCTCCTCCAGCGCAGGGTTCATGTTACGACCGCCCAGAAACTGAATCACCTTCGTCTCATGGACTACGGGCAAGAAGAAAGCGAATGGGAGCAGCTGAATCGGACAAGCTGGAAGGGGCTAGGACTGACTGATCCTATTAAGCAAGTCGAGGTGCGCACTTGTCTCGCTGATAGATCTTGCTTTAACCTCAGCACAGGATAAATGGCTTCTGCTACCAGCTTTCCTTAAGGTGAAGGGTCTGGTGAAACAGCACATTGACTCCTTCAACTATTTCGTCGATGTAGACATCAAAAACATTGTAAAGGCCAACAACAAAATTACATCAGATGTCGATCCCAAGTTCTGGATACGATACACCGATATTAACGTTGGCTTCCCCGACCGGGACGAGCTTGCAACCGTGGACCGCAAGGTCACCCCCCACGAGTGTCGTCTACGAGATACAACGTACAGCGCACCTATAGTCGTGACTGTACGATACCCACGAGGAAAGTCCCTCGTGGAGCGCAAGGTTCAGATTGGCCGTCTACCCATCATGCTCCGGAGCAACAAGTGCGTGTTGACGTGTAAATCGGAGGCGGAGCTTGCGCGCATGGCTGAGTGTCCATTGGATCCTGGAGGATATTTCGTGGTGAAGGGGACGGAGAAGGTTATACTGGTGCAGGAGCAGCTGAGCAAGAACCGTATCATTGTTGAGACTGATCCGGCCAAGGGAATTGTCCAAGCGTCATGTACTTCGTACGTCTGCGATATATCCTTCTCCCCCCTCACCGCCAATAATAGTTCAGGTCAACGCATGGTGGTTTGAAGTCTAAAACCTACGTAGTAACCAAAAAGGGCAAGATCTACCTACGGCACAACTCTATTCACGAGGATGTGCCAATTGTTATAGCACTAAAAGCATTAGGTCTCCAGTCGGATAAAGAAATTCTGCTTCTCACTGCTGGAAATACGGAGGCCTACAAGACCGTTTTCTCGGCCAATCTGGAGGATGCCGCAAAGATGGGTATATTCACCCAACACCAAGCACTGGAGTGGATTGGGGCGCGTGTCAAGATTAACAGGAGGGTCATGGGACCTCGGCGTCCAGCATGGGAGGAGGCCTTAGAAGCTCTTGCGACAATCGTTCTGGCCCATGTTCCTGTCAATGGTTTGGATTTCAGGTCGAAAGCCATATTTGTGGCGACTATGACACGAAGAGTCCTAATGGCTATGGACGACGAGAAAATGGTGGACGACAGAGATTACGTTGGGAACAAGCGTTTGGAACTGTGATTCCCTGCCTTTTGCCTTCGAGTATGTTGGTACTTACCGTCATTTAGTGCAGGCCAACTACTCGCTCTTCTGTTTGAAGACCTTTTCAAGACCTACAACTCCAATATCAAAGCGAACATTGACAAGGTGCTGAAGAAACCGTCACGAACCAGCGAATTCGATGCATACCGCACGATGCAACTCTACGGTGATCAAATTACATCGGGTTTTGTCCGCGCAATCTCTACGGGAAATTGGTCTTTGAAACGGTTCAAGATGGAACGTGCCGGTGTCACGCACGTCTTGAGTCGGCTCAGTTTCATCTCTGCTCTCGGTATGATGACCCGGATTTCATCCCAGTTCGAAAAGACCCGAAAGGTTAGCGGTCCGAGAGCCCTGCAACCCAGTCAATGGGGTATGCTATGCCCGAGCGATACCCCAGAAGGAGAGGCTTGTGGATTGGTGAAGAATCTTGCATTGATGACACACATAACTACGGACGTTGAAGAGGAACCAATCATAAAACTCGCATATATGCTAGGTGTGGAAGGTTAGTCTCTGATGCGTTATTGTTCCTGGTACACGGATCCATTTACTAGTTCGCCCTAGATATAAGCTTGACAACTGGTACCGAGATATATGGTCCTCACACCTACGTTGTAAATGTCAACGGTACTATCATTGGCCTTACTCGGCACCCTGCGCGTTTCGTTGAACAACTCCGAAAGCTTCGGCGTGCACGGCGAATTAGTGAGTTCGTCAGTGTGTACACAAATCATCATCAGCATGCGGTTCATATTGCATGTGATGGTGGGCGTATATGCAGACCGATGATTATCGTGGAGAATGGCCGACCTAGAGTAACCTCGGAGCATGTCGCTGTAGGTCCTCTTTTATCATTTGTTGTCTCAGATTTCTCGTAACGCTTGCCTTATAGCTTTTGAAAAAAGGTGTCGTGACCTTTGATGATTTCTTACGCAAAGGGCTCGTTGAATACCTCGATGTCAATGAAGAAAACGACACCTATATTGCCCTTTACGAACCCGATATAGTCCCGACAACAACGCATCTGGAGATCGAACCTTTCACGCTTTTGGGTGCAGTCGCCGGTCTAATCCCCTATCCCCATCACAACCAGTCACCGCGAAATACCTATCAATGTGCCATGGGTAAACAAGCTATAGGTGCAATTGGCTACAACCAGCTAAACCGCATTGACACGCTTCTCTACCTATCGGTTTATCCGCAGCAACCAATGGTGAAAACAAAAACAATAGAATTGATTGGATATGACAAGCTTCCAGCTGGACAAAATGCGACCGTAGCTGTCATGAGTTATTCGGGATATGACATCGAGGACGCGCTAATCCTTAACAAGGTGAGAAACACCTCCATTCTCGACATCCTCCAAAGCCTAACCACGCTGGTTCACCCAGGCTAGTTTGGACAGGGGATACGGCAGGTGTCAGGTCTTACGAAAGAATACGACGTTGATTAGGACATACCCTAACGGCACGTAAGTAATTCTATTCTCCTGGGTACTGCTATTAAGGTTTCAATCTAACTTTCTAAATAAAGTTTTGATCGCCTCGCTGATGCGCCATTGGACGAGTCTGGTGTAACAGCCAAGAAGTACGATATCATCCAAACGGATGGATTAGCGGGTGTCGGCGAACGCGTTGATCCCGGAGACGTGTATGTGAACAAGCAAATGCCGGCCAACGCAAACGACAACAGTTTCACTGGTCAAGCTGCGACGGCCCCGTACAAGAACACACCATTGACGTATAAATCGCCAGTGTCCGGTTACATAGATAAAGTCATGATTAGCGATACGGAGAACGAGCAAACTCTGATCAAGGTGTTGATCCGCCAAACACGGAGACCAGAGCTCGGAGACAAGTTCTCGTCGAGGCACGGGCAAAAGGGTGTCTGCGGCCTCATTGTGAACCAGGAGGATATGCCATTCAATGATCAGGGTATTAGTCCTGGTAAGCGGATTGTGATGCTCAGCCAATAGTTGTATTCACTGTAGCACTGTGACGTGGCAGATACGATCATGAACCCACACGGATTCCCTTCTCGAATGACCGTTGGCAAGATGATTGAATTACTGGCAGGGAAGGTTGGTCCTGCTACTTCCGTATATGGTTTGTACGTACTCATAGTGCATAGGCGGGTGTATTATGCGGTAAGCTACAGTATGGCACCGCATTCGGTGGATCGAAGGTCTATACCCGCTCTTGGGTATTTCTTCAATAGCTTGGCTAATTGTGCTCTGTTTAGGTGGAGGACATGAGTCGAATTTTGATTGAGCATGGATTCAGCTATGCCGGCAAGGATATGTTGACAAGCGGTATCACTGGGGAACCCATGGAGGCTTATGTCTATTTTGGCCCCATTTATTATCAAGTAAGCCATCAAACGAGAACTCCGTTCTGTAACCGAGGATTGACAACCCCACCCCCAACAGAAACTAAGTAAGGCGTGGATTAGACATGTTTACTCACAGAACCTCACTTATTGTAATAGAACACATGGTCATGGACAAGATGCATGCCCGGGCAAGGTAAGAGCCGTCTTCCAATCCTGGGATTCTCCGAGACGGAGAGGACGCTTTTGCTAACGAGTCCTCGTTTCCTACCCCATTGGTGTTTGCATACGATGGGTCGGAATCTGCCGTACCTTTTACAGGGGACCGCGTGCAACGCTAACTCGACAACCGACCGAGGGCAGGTCCCGAGAAGGAGGATTACGACTGGGAGAGATGGAGAGAGATTGCTTGATTGGTTATGGTGCCACGCAGCTGTTACTTGAACGATTGATGATCTCTTCGGACCAATTCGAAGTCAATGCTTGCCAGGAGTGTGGGTTGATGGGCTACAACGGATGGTGCACGTATTGCAAGAGTTCGAAGAAGATGGCTCAGTTGACCATACCCTATGCAGCAAAATTACTCTTCCAGGAGGTGAGTCGACGGTACTTTGTGCGGTTGGTCGGTGGTGGTTATCTAATCTACCCCGCGTAGTTGATGGCGATGAACGTTGTGCCACGACTCGTGCTGGACGATGCCTAACCACCAGTGGAAAGTGTACGTCTAGAACATCTAGGAAATAAAAGCCCGAGTTCTGGTCTCTCATTCTGTCTGGAAAACCAACGCATGTAGTTTCGTCATGTGCTTCGTCATGTATTCACAGAGCAGATTTACCCTTGATTATATCTTATTTGGGCGGCGCCGTCGACGTCAACGGTGGGACCTTCAACGCATGTTTGAACACGCTGCTACGGAACGGAGCACTTTCAGGTAGTGAGGTCATCGCGACATGCCCCAACCTGGTGATTTGTCCCGCGAGCCATTTGCCTGAGGTCGCCGGTCTAGATGGCACTATACCAAAGTGAAGAATCTCCACGAGGGAACCTGTGTCTTTGGCGAGATCTCTTATAGGTCGATTGATTCCTAGGATTGTGGGTCGACCCCGTATCCAGGCCTCGGAGATGCCCTCGTTGGAGTAGGAAAACCCAAGGTTTTCTTCCCAAAGTAAGGGTGTTGGAGGAGCACCTGCATCAGGCTCAAATTGCAGGATAGATATGATTGAGCTAGACACCGTGTCCGAGACCGTTCCCAATGGTTAAGGCACGAGCTGAGGCCGGAAAACGCCGTTCTTATGGTTGAAGTTCAGATACTGCCTCAGTACAATATCCAGTTCTGTGCGTTGAATTGAAAACAGTGTGCTAGAACTTCCGTGCAGCGGTAAGTAAAGGGATTGTCATTGTGAGGCGAAGCGGGACTGCAGTGGACGGCCGTTGGGCGGAGTTTGGCTCTGGCCGTCCAGCAATGCCGATCAGCCTGAGAGCGCAGCTTGATCTAGTCCATTACCGTCCCCCTCCTCATCCTTTTGCTTGCAGTTTTTTTCTTCTTGAGATAGCATCAAACTCAATATTCTGGTAACCCGGATATGTCGTCTTCGAAATCGAACAGTGCGACGGCATTGCGCCGGCTGATGACGGAGTACAAGCAACTCACCTCTGGAGGTTAATCTCCTACCCTTGACCCCTCCTTTCATTCAAATCCCAACCCAACCCACTCCTTATGATTGGAATAGCATCCAACAGGAAAGATGGATCCGGGGTTTTCGGTTGATTGGGTTTCTTTATCCTCATACTCCTGCTCATGCTTGACCTATGCTGATGCACTGCGTTCAATATGGGCCTCGAACAATAGGTTCACCAGATGGAATGTTCACCGCCGGTATGTTGAATACTTTTCCTTCTTCATTCTGAAAAAGTTTGCAACTTGATCCATTTATATTGGTCCTTTGCTAACTCTAACCTTCTTCGGTCTTGATCATCATCCGTGGCGCTCTATGCACTTCGACGTTTGGGCTTCCCTCGCGCCTTCTGCTGCTGAAACCATCTGTGTCCCTCGATGCCCGACTTGCCTCCGTGCTTATGTGAATGGGCATACGACTTATCCACCGTCATATCCTGTTGTCGTCTCGCCTCATCAATTCTGCTTGGGTCGTTTCTCGCCACCGTGCTTATGGAATGTGATTCCGCTTATCACAATCTATGGCATAACACGTTCCCCCTTATCTTGGGCACATGCCCTTGCGATGGCATGCACATACCAATGAATACGAATAACGCACCACCCATGTCATATGATTTTCCACCCCCACTACGACATTCCTCGTTTTGGTGGGACAATTCCCGTTTATCGGGCTTTGTGTAAAGGCCCCATCTCGGAATCTGATTTCTTTACGTGGGAGGCCCTCATATGCGGTCCTAAGGACACACCTTTTGTAAGTATCTTCATTTTGGGGTTCTCTCCATTAGCCATTGCCCAATGTACATGTTGAAGAGGAAGCTACAAGGGGTGACAATTGGAGACGGAATGATTTTTTTTTTTCATTCACTCCTTTTCGTGCATCACATGCGGTCCTCGTGCATCCGCTCATTTCCGGGTAGTGAGATGCATAAGGCGAAAGCAGCTTCCTCTTAGATTATACTGTGCTTGGTGTATATGCTACAGCAGACCATGAAATTAACCATGGGAATTGAGGGGTGCCTGTTACTGATTCACAGTTGCTCATTTTTTTCGTCTCTAGGAAGGCGGGGTATTTGCAGCAAAGCTAACTTTTGTACGTCACCTTCATCCACAATCAGCTTCTGTGATATCCGTCCTCGTCTCCATTCTACCATTCTCCACCTGATTCGCCCTGTTGTGGGGAAGCTGGGAAGTTGGTGTGTCTAGGCTCAAGCAAGCCATTGACGTACCGACAGGATTTCTTATGGCACGGCGACGGAACTAATTACGGTCAATACGCTTTGGATCAACCCCCATTAATGCCCCTTGTTCTCACTAGCCCCTTGACTATCCATTATCCCCTTTCAAAATGAAGTTTGAACCCCCGTTGTTTCATCCGAACAGTAAGTATGCTTCCTGCACCGACCTACGGTCTAGGTGGTGGTTCAAGTAGGATTCGCCGTCTTCCCTATGTATTTCCTATCTCACCTCATTTACCCGCCCACCTGCACCCTACCAAAATACCACAGCCACCAATTACTCACTCGTAATGACTTGCAGTTTACCCTGACGGAACTGTCTGCATCTCGATATTGCATACACCGGGAGACGATCCGACCATGTACGAGTCGGCCTCCGAACGTTGGAGTCCAGTCCAGAGCGTGGAGAAAGTCATTTTGAGCGTGATTTCAATGCTTGCAGGTACGCTCATCGGGCCCTCGTGTGTTGTACCCCGTTAACCCTGCCGCTATTTGCGCCCTGCGCTCCTATCATCACTGTCGCCTCGTTACGTGTACGTTTCGCGTCTTTTTTTTTTGTTTTTCGGTGCGCCACAACCTACCCACCACCGCCATCACGCCGCGTTACGCCATACCTCCGTTGGCGCCGCCGTGATCATGGATATTGTGCATCATCTGTGTATTTCCACTTTCCCTCTTGCTCTTCTTCTGATGTTCTAGAACCCAACTTGGAGAGTGGCGCGAACATTGATTGTTGCAAGCTCTACCGGGACAATCGCGCGGAGTACGAGAGGATTGTTAAGCAATCTATCAGGGAACAGCTCGGGCTTTAGGGTGTTAGGTTCTATTCATAGGTGGAGCAATGGCATGTACCGATCTCAAAGTATGTGAAAGGATTTTTGGTATTTTTCGGTTCTCGAGCAGGCAGTGCTGCACCCTCAGCGAATGTGGGAGCCAAGGTGACACGGATGCAATTCATGCCGCTGTGCGCGGAACAACAACAATGACAAGCGTACGAAACGACATTGAAAGGTGCGTATGAACAGAGTAGTGAACAATTGTAATATACGAAGGACGAAGAGATGGTATATAGTGTCTAAAAATGACTTTTGGGAAGTACAACAAGAGGAAATGCAGACGAAAAACCCCGTCTATCCTGGATACTCCTCACCGGGCCCCCTACAATCCTCGCCCTTTTGACCCTTTTGCTCTCCTTACTTCCTACTGGATGGGCCGCTCACCAGGCCGTGCTCGCTCCTTACTCCTTCCGCGCCTTGAAGCACCGAGGATCCACAGGTCTTCCGAAGATATGCCGCTGGATATATTCATTGCTGAACAACCCACGCGGGTCGATCTGGTGCACTAAATTTACGAAATCGTCGAAATGGGGATACTGGGCCTTAAAGTCGTGTGGTTTGAATTGATGGACCTTGGCCCAGTGTGGTCGACCGCCGTGACTTGATAGGATGTTCATGAACTCTGAGAAGAGTCTGCGATAAGGGGCGTTGAAGCCATAAGGCCTGTATAGCGTGGTAGGGCGGTCATGACAGTGCCGCAAGTGAGATAGGGATGTTGGATGGACGATGCCGACACCATTTTGATGGATGGAAAGTTGGGCAGTTGCAGGGAAGAGGGAGACAGAAAGACGTGTGTGTCGTCAGTAAAACCAAGATAACATCATAGAAACAGCGTATCAAATGAGGTAATTCCAATGGACGGAAAAGGAAAGAATTGTCGTAAAAGGCAAAAAGCCTTTCGAGACTGAGGATCGAAATGCAGGGTTGTAAGAGTATAGGAGAAAGAACGAACGTCACTCCGTTCCGGATGGGAAACTGGAAACGGTGATGTGGATAGAGACCAGGGACTTGAAGCGCAACAGGGAAATAAGGGCGCTAAGGGGAATGACGACTGCAAGGAACAATGACCTACTTGAACTGCACGATGCCGATCCAGCAAGTCTGCTGGCCATAGCTAGGGCTCAACCAGATATCGTCAGGAGCAGAAAATCGGATTTCCACTGGGAAATGGGGTCGCAGGCCGTTGGGATCTTTTTGCTCTCGCTTGAGCCAATTTCTCAGATCGCGGAGGCATGCTTGGGTGTTTTCGTAAGGGATGGCCCACTCAGTGGTTTCTTGTGGGTACTAGTCAATACAAACAG
>KB722748.1:83659-138034 GCA_000349905.1 Volvariella volvacea V23 | reverse complement strand
CGGGAAAAAGTGGGTTTGTAGCGTCGTGTGCGGGGGATCGATTGGAGAACGTGGCGTAAAAAGTGTGTGTCCGAGGGTTCGGAAAATAGCATGAGGGATGGGGAAATGTCGAGGCGAGTAATCAGACGAAGAAAATCCAGGGAGAAATAAATAGGGATAGGGTTATAAGGAGACTTACCCGGCAGTCGACATTGTAGATCACGTGGCTGTCATCAACACCAACCGATTTGCTACTGACGAGCCAGCACGCAAAGTTCGCTGTCCAGGTGTTGAGGATCGGGAAATATATTCCGAAGAATAGCAGCAACTGGATGAAGTGGTGTCCCAGCAGTGTATGCCACCACCAACTACCGGTAGGGTTCTTGGGCTGTTTGCCACCAATTCATTCGTCAAAAATAAGTAATACCGAGCGCGATGGAGATGTCAGTCAGCACCCTCGATAAAATTAGGTACCATCAGAATTGACTCGCCTCTTTGGTGCGATCGCAAAAGCTGACGCGTACCATGTCCGTCGTCGGGAACCACCAAAAACGTGTGTGCTCCGAGGAGTGCACAAATTCGTCGAGCCTTTGCAGGACCACATCAAACGGAAGGGACTCCTGGACTTCTCTTAGTCGGAAGGCAGGCTCAACCTCGAGTTGCACATTGAGTATCAGCCCTGTGCAGCCCAGACCGCACAACGTGGCTTTGAATAGATCTGGCCTTTCTACCCTCGAGCAGGATACGCGAGAACCATCAGCTAGGAGCATTGTGAGACCCAGTACGTGTGTCGACATTACGCCGAAGCTGATGCCAGAACCATGTGTAGCAGTTGTGATTATACCAGCCAGTGATTGATCTGAGATTGAGCCGAGGTTCATCATAGCGAGGTTGTATTTTGCAAGCTCCTGGTGCAGGTCCTGGAGTGTAATCCCTGCCTGGACCACGACATAGCGTTTTTCGAAATTTGCCTAAGTCACAGAGGGAGGTTGGAAGAAGTGTCAGCAGCAAATTTACCAGTCAAGGGTAGCAACGAAGGGAAAGTGATCCGACGTTGGCACGCCCAGGGTACGGCGTAGGGTGTGGGGTGGTCCAAGAATACATCACTGGACAGCTTACCTCTATCACTCGATTCAGCTTGCGAGTGCGCAGCATAAATTCGTTTGTACAGGCGAGGTCGTTGGGACTGTGACCGACCCCGGCGGCTCGGACGGTCTTGCCCTCTCTACGAGCGAGCTCGAGTATCAGCTCGCATTGGAACTCGTTCTCTGGCTCGAATACCGATAGCGGGGTGCACTCGAAGCTCAAGCCCCAGTTCCGGAATTTTGCCCGGGATGATGAGGGTGGTATTGTGATAGGCTGGAGAAGCTTGTAGAGATTCGCCAGCGGTATATCACCGGGGCGGGGGGTTATGTGAGTTGACATGGGTTGGACGGGGGTGTAGGATGGATGAGAAAGACGAAGGTGAGGTGCAAGGCTTGAGCGGACCACTGGGGAATGATGACAAGCCGAATTGCGAAATGTCGGAGAAGGCGGATAATACTTGCTTGAATAGTGGGCGAAGAAGTCCAGCGACGTACTGAGCAAGCGGACGAGATTTCTTAGGACGGGGCTTTATAAGATTGGGCCTGTGAGATCATATATTGATGACGCCCTCCCCCCCAGAGCGCCCCTCGAGATCCTCAGACTCATGTCCAGCGAATGGGGACCAGAGATCGGTCCTTCCGGTGGCCAAATTGGCTATCGTAGATTTCATGGAAAATCCCTTCCAAGTTATCCGGCATCCGGCAAATTCCGGCTTCCACATCATTATGGTCACCATGCAGACAATACATACATAAGTACACACACTTACCAAGGCCTTCATCTCAATCTTAACGTAGAACGGCTCAATATTCTCCAACGGAAATTGCCCTCGGGTCTCTCCTGCGCCTTCTCCCCCTCTTCCTTTTCTATTCCTCTCCACGCCCCCCTCCCCGATAAACAGGTACCGAGGCCGAGGAGGTGTCTCAACCTTGTGCATTTGGGGCTACACCGATAAGGCCAGAAGGGGACGAAGCCATGGAAGACAGCATCACGACAAGCCAGAGAAAAAGCCAATCTGAAATCCTGCACCGGTGCAGATCGCCTTCGGTCTCCCATCCGCGAGAAAGATGTACACCTGCGATGCATGCGCAGACATGACCGCCGTCACCACCCCCTGTACATAAAAACAGCCCAGGCGGCTCGAACGTGTGAATCCCCGTGCACACGGGCTATCATAAAATGCTCTAAAAATGCTGCTGTTTTTGTCCTGTGCAGAACCTTTTATCTTACTGCTTTCAGCCAGACGGAACGCCCGCCATGGGCCTCCGGCCAAAGAGTCCAGATTCCGCAATCTCAACTGCCGAGCAAAAAGAGAAAAAAAAGGATAGGTTCCTATCAATATGAGTTTGCAACGGGCACGCCATTTTGGAGTCATTACCCGCTCATCTCACCAATCTTCTCGGGAATTTGCGAATGGGAAAGGCGGCTAATCGCTGTCGGAGGAAACGGCGGTAACACGCACAAATCTGGCGCATCAAGCAAGCATGGACACCATGCGTCAGGGGAGATAAGTGAGCCGCATTCGGTGGATGCGATGGTGACGGAGGGATGGCTCCAGAGCGCAAGGGAAAGCAAGAGCTAATCAGTAGCTTGTCGTCAGCCACCCAACCATGCTGTAATCCCCAACTGGGCCACACATGCACATATCGGAAGTACCCGAGCACACAAGCATCATTCCCTAGTCCATGCCGTCTGCCCGACAAAGTAGATAATGCATCTGAATCTCGGGGGTATTCAATGAGTACTAACAAGATTACTAGGTATATGAATGAGATTAAAATATCCACCAATTAATGCACGTCTCATATGTCCACGCACTGCCGCTCAGGTCAACGGCCATTTCTTATCCAAGAAAGTCAAACGTTACTCTACATAGCAAAGTCAACGGGCAGTCCAGGAAGGAATGCACTATACTTACCTTCCCCATTCTTGGCCGCTGTACAGCAGAATACCTCTCACTTCGGCACTATCTAGCTCTAACCCAAGCTCGAATTCTGTGTCACACAGCATCAGAATAGAACTCCAAAGCGGTAATGAACCCGTACTCACCAGTGTAGAATCCGCCTGGAGAAGGCATAGCTGCATTCCGCTGGAACGTAGGAAGGGAAGAAAGATCTACAGTCCATTTACATAGTTCACTTGTCTCCCCTTCATCCGTGTACCGCATTATCTTGTCCGTCTCGCTAGTATACAACACTGCGAGGAATGTAGAATCTATATAGGATCTGCGTCAGATGACGCATTCTCGGAAATGGTATATCAAAATTTAGTAACTCACCCTGTGTGGTTTTAGAGAATTTACTGCATAGATGTTAGTCACATCCCGTCAAAGTGACATATGGAGGGAAAAAAACGAAAATAACGAGTGCAGTAAGGCGAAGAAGAACAGAACGGGTATGGGTGTGGCGGCGGTCATGAAGTGAAGATTACAAGCGGAAATTAAAACACATACCAGAACTTGGTCGTCAACCGTTGTCTACATCGCAAGGTATCATATGAAAAAAATGACAGCAGCGTATGTTAGCATCATCTATGACGAAAACGGCAACTTCCTTGCTTTCCAGGGAAGCCCGGTGACGAGAACAAAAGTTTTAATGTCCCAAACTCACCCTTTTCGAATAATTGCACCCTTCGATACGAGATATTGTAACCTACGAAAAAATTTAGCATATAAATGAATGACATGCGATCGAGCCGCCGGCAGCAATCGTAACGTAAGGTAGAAGGATCACTGGAATCCAGCAGATCAAAGATGCAGAGATGGAGAAATGTGGACATGGGAAGGCAGAGAAGTAAGAACAAGGGCGGGCTGCATACCTATTTTCACATATTGGTACTCCTGCGTCATTTGGCTTGATATATGCTGGACGTTTCAGCCAGTCTTCTTGTTCGGCAGGAAGTTTGACCTAGACCATCCGCATGGTATGAGAGAGAGGATAAAGTGGCGTAACATGTATGAGTAGAGAAAGAAGAGGTTGATGCAATCAGAATGATGGAATAGAGCATTCGTGAGACATCTTACTTTCATGATGTATGAGCGTGGTGCGATTACACTAGATACAAGTGGTCTTCGAGCCAATCCGTATTGTGCCGCGCCGCGTAGAGTAGCTGTGTCTGCATCTGGCGGCCGAGCAATAACTCTGATCCTGGACCCAAATTGCTCCTGTACGACAATGTAACAATGGCCAAGATAGAAAGCGGCGTAGAAAAGGAAGGTGACGAGTTAGATAAGGGTACATCCGAAATAAAGTTAGCCATGAATGGGGCGAACAAACCTCAACCCTTGTCTTGAGATATTCACTTCCGGCGAAACCACCGACGAGTAGTAGTGCGTCAATAGGTTGGTTTACTTTCCGGATTTGGTCTTCAATCAATTGTAGGACCTAACGACGACGTTATGGGTTTAGTAAGTTTGACAGAGAACGCCACGAGTGTCACAATGGAAAAAGAGCCGAGATGTGGCCGTAATAATGGATTCGGGGATGAACGAGTGACATACTTGTGCAATAACGGGGTCAAAAACTTCTCTTCGTAATAGGTTTCCAGGAATAGCTAGTTGACCGTCTATGAGTCCAACACTAGGATCGTGAGGATCATCGACATTGAAACAATTGAAGTGGAACATGTTATCTAAATAGCAGTGTCATTACGTCGATCGTCAGCATCCAGGGAGAGTGAATCAAGTCCTCGGACTCGGGGATGTGCTCACCATCGTCCTGAAGACCAGTATAGTTCATCTTATCAGTTTCACTGAAGGAATGCACTGATAACAAAGTTAATCATAATCCATTAAGCAGAGCAGGTGACGAACTGAAGTAAGCCAAGGATGCTGGGTCCAGATGTGCGGGATGGTCGGCCAATAGAGTCTACGCAGATCATCATTGCAGGCGTTTCTGAAGAGAAACTTTGGTGAAGGGCTTACCTTGACGAGCTCACGGAAACGAAGATCAAGGAATAGACTACCACAGTTGGCACCAGACCTAGCGCACATCTCAGCAATCTCAAGGGCGGCCATTTGACCAATAATCTAGAAGATATTTGTTAGCCATTCCTTCCAAGCGTAACACACGACAACGGAAGTAGACATAATAGGATACGGGAAGGATCATCAGGCTAGATGGTAACGACGACTCACCTTGTACACAGCCAAATCAACAGTACCACCACCAGCATCACAAACCACAAAGTTCTGAGAAGGCTTAAGGTTGTGCACATCAGTCAAGTTGGCGCAGTGCACAGCGGCTGCTTCGGGTTCCGTGATAATCCTCAGACGGTCTCTCCAAGTCCGGTCATCAGCCCTTGCACTTGCGACTAGACCGGCAGCAATGGCAGCTTCTCTCATCATATCACAGCCTTTAGCATCCCATGCGGCAGGAACTGTCAGCCATACGTCGGCGGAGTCTGAGTGGAGATGGGGATGACAAGGTGAATGTTAGGTGATTTAGAAACGTAGAACGTGAATATGAATGACGCACTGAGGTCAGCGACGGCACCAATCTCCCTTGTAATTTGCTCCTTTGCGTATTCCCAGAGACAACTAAGGAAGTCGATGATAAGGTCGAGAGCCTTTTTTCCTGGCTATTGTGATGATGCTGTGATTAGTGGAATGGCAGTGCGGGGTAGGGAAGTTTGTGACACGAACAGGTAGTTGGGGTAGTCGTGGATCAATAGCTGACTCATCACGTAGTGCATGGGGTTCCAGGAAGAGCTTGAACCATTCGCAACGAGTTGTTCCAGGTAAAGGTCCAGCATTCTTCGCCTCCAGCCCCCAGGCAAGGATCTGGCCGTTCTCGTCGTAAAGTAGACAAGTAGGTATCTATGGTACACAATTAGTAAAATTTTGCGAAAAGAACACATGTTGCGATAGGTGTATTCGAGCTGACCTTTCTGTGTGTCTCGAATGATCCCGGCCAATTGAGAATCTGCTGCACTCTTCCCCCTGCAATACGTGACGATCCATAGGCCTGCCTCGTGGTAAGCACAAAGCAGTACACTCGTGCTGTTCACATATACTCACGATACCAGAGAATGTCGTACCTATTCCGCATCGTGATTAATATCTTACACGGAAATTAATGAGTTGTGTCGCGCACCAAAATCTATCGAGACAGACATTTTCCCTTCATCAGGCGGAGGAGCGGATTGTAGTTGACTAAACTGTGCCCCAGGCGATACAGCATTGGGAGGTCGGACGATAGTTCCGTTTGGAGTAAAGACATTGGGGTTATATGTAGTTCCGGTGTAAGAGCTTTGAATTTGGGATGACCCCGTAATTGCAGGAGCCATCGCGCCGGGCGGTGGTGATGATGTCGACGGCGTCCAGCCTGGTTGACCATTGATTTGACCATTGATTCCGTTGACGTGGGGGAAGGCATGAGTTGGAGGGGGGCTCGTCAGTCCTGGTTGCTGGAAGGCCGCTGGTTTGAACTCAGGCTGGGGCTGAAATGCCGGTTGAGTGTTGACGAATGCAGGAGCGGGCGCTGGGGGCATTCGGTTTGTAGGGACTTGGCCCTCGTTTTTCGGTTGACCACAGCAGCTCATTGTGTCGCGTCGGCGTCGATGTCGTGGGGTATCGTGTCGAGAGGAAGAAAGTCAACCAAGAAACAGTTCGCCTGCAACAGCCATCAGCGCCTGCCCCAAGCGATGCAGTGCCTGGGTGGCTGTGTACTTGTTTGGCAGCCAACCCTATCACTTCTGCGTAATGGGCGTCTAAAATGTACCAAGTATTGCGGGCGTCAGATGGATGGTTGCTGAAATGTTCAACTTAATATCGGTACATTGCTGAGAATTGTATCGCCCACACAAAATTAGCAATCTGGAAAAGTTGAACAGAGCTCTACATTCTAAAAATTCCGGTGGCGAAGTAACTCATGTTTCCCAATTAATTAATACCTACGGCATGAATACCCCACGAAAGTAAGTATATAGATATACGAGAATAGGTCCTGATTCCGACAATATCCACCAAGTATAATATGCACACGAAATGGGGCGGAAATTCTAGAGTAATGTGAGTGGCGTAGAAGCTAGCCATGGAATCTATCCGTCCCACAGGGCATGGAGATTCAATTCAGTACATCGTACAATTTGATGCAGGGACTTGTGTATGACAAAATGTGAGGATCTGCAAAGATCTTCCAATGGGGTGACAGCTGTGCGAGACCATCTTCGCGTCCGCGGACTAGTATTTGAAATAACTTCTCTAACTGGAGAGCCCCAAAACGTGCCGCACAATATAGGCGGTAGTGGCCTTATAAAACTCACGGCTATTCGCACACCACCACCCAGTCAATTGTTCTAGATGGGATGGGCGACACTAGGGATTTTCCTGCACCGCAGGTTTCCGTATACGTCTTAAATAGTTGCGAACCTTGCGTAGGCAGGCATGTGAGCCACACAGGGTACATTAGACAGTCCGTGGGTGTACCCGCCACGAGAAATTAAGGATTATGCCGCAAGCACCAAATCTAGAAGATCGCCTAAGGACGATACCGTTTGATAGGTCTTATCGCAACCGAAATACCTTCCGGAGAAACACCAGGACATGCTGTGAGACTTGGGAAAGGATCGTCAGGATTCATGAGCGATGGATGTCGCCTATCCTCTTTCTGGTAAGGCAAGGGCTTTCCAAATCGCGGAACCAATGCCAAAACAAAGAATCTGGAGCTTCAAATTGCTCTTTCTAGGAGATAGGAGTTGGGATACACCGAACCTCGTGCAGATGAATTTTTTTTCTTGATCCTGGAATCCGAGGTAGTGGACCACCTCTGCTCGGCTAAATAGGTTGGTCTGCACTTATGCTGACACACAAGCATTAGGCATCTGGACATAGTCGCGGTAGTATTCTTCGTTGAACCGCTGGCTGGCCTGCGAGCAATAGTAAGTATTGGTCACGACAAGCCGTGCCACTGGCAAGTGACACTACACAGAAGTGTATAAACACGGACAAGCAATATCCTTCCAAATATGGCAAATGCGTCATCAACTCTCCCACGTGCTCAATCTTCCAAGGTTTGTCGCTGAGATTTCATTTCTTAACCAGTCTATCACCATCCCTCCATACCCGTATCTCTCATGGCGGCGCAGACTAAACTGGCTCAGCAGATGCGTACCATTGCGGATGCATGGGTCAAGGATCCCTTCAGACCCAATCTGCAGCTCCAGACCTTCCTTCAATCTCTGGCGAACCACCCGAGGCTTAGCGGTCGCGTCGTTCAAGCAGCACGCTCGTTGAGTGACAACGAGGTCTCCAAAAAGGTGTGCTTCTCCCGCGAAACTATTTACTTGCGCCATTCACCTGGTTTGTTCCTGCCCACCCCAGTATCCACTTTCCAAAAAGACATTGCAGCCGGCTTCAGTGCCCCATCATTATGATCGACTATTGGAGGGTTACCAGAAGAGTGCCCAAGGGATCGGCCGACCTTGGTGGAAAATATTCTTTGGGATTTGGTAACTCAAACCTTCGTTTGTTCGCATGTCCATCTGGTTGGGAGGGGCTTGGGGGGTTGCAACCTTAGAATGCACCTCGGGAACTCGCGCGTTCAATCATCAAGTCAATGACACCGAAGGGTTCCTTTTCGCTGATATCCGTGTTTCTTTCGCTCTTGCTGTCCACGAATAAGCTCCTTTATCTCTACTTTCTCGTTCTGTTAATGTGCTTGGTGCATTTAACCACGCGATGCTAGAATCACGAATGACGTTGACTTTGCGGGTTCTGCCATGTTGCTCCCACATTGTATGACATTTATGCAAATAGTAAACCTTTCGGCAATCCTCGAGCGAGCTTTTCAAAACGAGGTATATCCCCGCTAGTTATAGTAGCATGATACAAATCAAAGATTGCGACAGGAGGGTGGATCATTACAATTATTGTATCAGGTTCCCTGATGTCACAAGCTGTGCCTTCCGCAGACGCGATATCAATCGCCTTCATCCAAGACCTCGTCCTCGCCGCGCAACGCCTATTTTGGAGATCAGCACTGCCACGTTGAGAGTAATGGAAGACCGAGTCACTCACCTTTTCAACCAGCTTCTGGCGTTTCTCTCTTGCTTTGCGTTGCACTTTGACATATTTAGCCAGGGGGGATTCATCCAATCGTGAGGCGAGATTGCGCTCCCACTGCTCCACCTGTGCCAATTTTCCAGGTGCAAAAGAGACATTATGTCTCTGCCCCTCAACCCACTGCGCGCTCTCTTCTATTCTCTCCACTAGGGTCTTAACCTGCCCAACTTCCTTACTCTGATACCCAGAAGACTTGGCCGTCTTCAGTGTTCTCCGCAGTTGCACGATAACAGGGACAATAACTTCCGGGAATCCTATGCTACCGTGAACTGGGGTGCTGACCAACCACTCAGCTAATAAATAAGCTGACTCCTCGATTATGCATTCCCCGTACACTCGGGTTTTTGCGTATTGCTGCGGTGCACGAATGCTTACTTCAAGATCCAACGGTCGGAGGGTCGAGGATTTAGGTCGGGATGACGGCGCAATTGTGGATGTCAGAAGAGGAAGCAAGTATGGAGAGATGGGGACGTAAGTCTCCGTGTGTCGCGTTAGATGCAACAGGGAGCGTATGATGTGGAGATGGAAGGGGTAAGAGCGGTTATTAGGTATCAGCCTAAAACGAATAACGTCAGAAGCCTTGTTCTCTTCGTAGGGTAGAGGAGATTTGGGGTAGCTATGGAGAGTGTACCGAAGACCGAGCTACGTACTTGATCGCACCCAGACTAACTTGAACGAGTGGGTAGATTAGAGGTTTGAGCTCACTTGGCTTGCCGGTCTCCCGCTCGACCCGAGCATCACATGCTTTCGCGAGCACTATTGACCAAAAGTCGACGCAATGGACGTATTGCCAATTGTAGACCAATTTGTACGATTCCTAAAGAAAATCCATGACACGCAAAAAGCCGAAACCGAGAGAGAGGGGTGGAAGAATGAGATCTGGATGAGCACGTCTGTCCTCTTCGGAAAACAGCGTTGGGCAGATTTGATGGAGGAAAATTGACACATACTTTTGTTTTTGTTTTAATGCTATTCCTCAAGTGGATAGCAAGTTGGCGTATGTATCCGAAGGCATGTTGATACGTTGTGGCGTGATCGAGACAGAATACTTCTGACGCAGAATTTTTCATCAAGTTGATTGACGGCAGGGAATGTGCCGTTGTCGATTTTGAGGATCGGATTAAAGTAAGATAAGCACCCTGATAGAAGATGCATGAGTAATGTCAGAAGAACAGAAGCAAAGATGTCACATTCGTAGACCGTGAAGTGGCCTCTGAGAGCGTACCTTAAGCACTTGGTCTAATATTGATTCATCTGTTGTCGATGCCAGTTTTCGAATGGCAAGGAAAGACGCTATCCGCACGTCATCATGGGAGGTGGACCATAGTTCAAGACATTTCTATGAGGGACCGTAAGTGTCATACAACGAGTAGCCGATGAAACTCACCTTAAGGTATTGCTTCACAGCCTTACGGCTACTGAGAATATACGGGATAATTTTGGCACTCTCAGTAACAGCAATCTCCAGCATTGCTTCGTCTGAGAGTTGTGAAAGGAGGTTTATCACATTATGAAAATAGTTAAGAACCATCTTTTGGAGTGTTTTAAGTTTTGATGTTTGCGTGGGTGGCTTTCTGGTGCAAGCTTGAGTGAATTTGGTGGTTCGGTACATACTAGGGGACACAACAGCTTACATTTTGCCATTAGGAAGGGTCTTGTGCGGTACATGGTGCATCAGTACAACGGGGGTATACTTGAGCGTGGTGACGAGCAGCTTGTTGTAAACTAGTAGACATAAGTCGACATCCGAAAGAATGAAGGGCAGGGCGAACCTGAGGAATTGTCGATACTCCACGCTAGCGTGTGCCCTTCATCGTTCATGTAGACGGCTGACTTGAAGGCAAGTAAGAGTTTGCGTAGAGCACGTAATGACCGTTGCTGTGAACCGCATGGTTAGCGATTAACCACTAGTTAGAAGAAACAACGTGATACCTCTAGCAGAGCCTTCTGCCATTTGCGGAGTTGCTCTTTTGACAGAACTGGTAACTTGTCCTCCTCATCCGCTTCTTCAACCGACATTTCTTCATCAGAATCAGCATCATCTACGGCGTCGGGGTTGAAGTCCAACAGTTCCTTGTCGTTCTCTTGCAGGTATTTGTAAAACTCAGGATCCTTCTCTGCTAATTTGGATAGTTCAAGCATGTGTGCTTCCCCCTCGTCTGTGTGAGGTTTGGTTAGCCATTAGAAGAGATGAGTAGGGAAGATTCCACCTTCCAGGTCATCTACAGAGCCGAATGATTCGTCGTCAGCGATATCCTCCTCACCGCCATCGTCCTCTTCATCCGACATTGGCTATTGCGCATCTCAGGTCCTGTGGCATAGCAAACAGACATTCCACATACCTCATCCCCACCGTCAGAATCTTGTTCGGCATAGCTCTCTCCATCCATAAACCCAGCACCCAAGAAGTCATCCACGGTCATCTTACTATTTGAGCGTCAGTTCACCAGCGCTTTGCAACATGCAGGGTCCCCATACGATTTACCACCAGATACCACCGGCTCTTCATCGTCCTCGCTATCTTCCTCGGGCTCCTTCACAGCAGCAGCATTCGATTTATGCGCGCCCCTCCGGCTCTGAATGGTCTTCTTGATTTGTTGGTGCTTATGTCTTGCTTTAATAGTCTTCTTCAGCTTGCCGCTGGAGACAAACTTTTTGGTCGCTTTCGTGGCCTTTTTACCCATTCTCTACCCGGCCCAAAAATTAGTTTTGACGGGGAAGCTCGATGCGAGCGTGCAGAGTCGTCGCAGCGACAAGATGAAAAGACTAGATTACGTAAGAATACACTTGATAACCAAGTATGGCAACTCCTCCATCTCAATCTCTCCAAAGTCCAAACCCTGAAGGTTGTGCTCTAAAAGTTCCCTTCATACCCTCCTGTATTCCCCCACTGACCCATTCCCATACCAGGGTTCATACCCATGCCCATTCCAACACCCATCGAGTTGTCACCTTCCCAAGAATTGTCCATGTGGAATTGCCCTTGGTCTGCCCATCCCGCTCCCATTGCATTGCTGAACAGCACGTTCCCGCCAAATGCAGGCCCCTGTGGTTGAAATCCCGCGCCAATAGCCATTTGATTCATCATCGGCATCCCCATCCCAACTCCCCCAACGTTTGGTAGTCCACCCATCCCGGCTACATTTAGATTGCCCAACATGGGATTCCAGCCAGCCATAACTTCCTCCGGCACACCCATGGGGTTCGCTATTCCCATTCCCATGGCGTTGATGCCCATCCCCATCATAGGCTGTATTCCCATTTGGTTTTGACTTGGGGCATGCGATTGCGGTCCTCCGCCGGTAAAGCCAGAGCGATTGCCCAAACTGACACCCCCGCTGACACCGCCATTGAATCTCCCTCCGGGCATTGGTCCTGCCGATGATGCGTTCCCTGAGCCATTGTTCCCTGTTGTTTGGCCGGGTCTGAATGGCGATTTGGGCCTCAGGGTGTCAATCTCAGCGGTCATGGGCACCACGGGCTTTCCGCCATTGGCGAGTTGTCTAATCCCTTCTTCCCAGGTTTCTTTATCCCACCGAGTTGCATTTCCACCCTCATCTCCTTCGACGTGGATGATGCCGGGCCTATCACCTTGTTCGGGATGGGGTAATTGCTCATCTTGGCCTGGCGCCAATGCTGTTACCCAGCCTCTTCGGAGTGAGGAAGCTGCTTTTCCAAAGATCTCCAAGCGCCGAATGCCGAGGCAAAAGTTCTCAATTAGCGTGTACATCTCTGGGGGTTTGCGTGTTGGGTCCGAGGGGTCACCCTCCCAAATGATAACATCCGTATCTAAGCCATGGGATATGATTATTAAATTTTATATCCGGCTCATTGTTTAATAACGCACCGATATTACAATGAACGAACCAGCTATCAGTGGACCTCCTTACTGTTCCATGAATGCCCACGAGGCAATGCTGCTTGGTTCTGACGAGCAGAGAAGTTGTTGGTGGATCAGTCTGTAGAAATTATAAATATGGTGTGCATGAATTATCATACAAGGACTTACACCAGGACCATGGTTGGTCGTCTTGTTAGTTTTTACCCAAACGACGTCTTCGCATCGGCGGTAGCCCCACTTAGCCAATATTTCTCGGCCACGTTCAAGACCTTCTCCTGCACCGCTCCCTACCCAGAGAAAGACGAAGCTAGGGTCAGCTGCTAATGATGGTATTGGAAGCTCTTGAAGCTGATCCCATGAGAATGAGCTCGAGTACGGTGGATCAAGCAGGATGACATCGAACTTGCAACCCTGGAGTGAACTGATCTCACTGAAAGAGAGGTATGAGGGCGGTAGTGAATGCTCAGTTACGGAGGCCTTCTTGAGATTCAAAAGCCGTTGCTGTTTGGGGTATCTTGAAGGCAATTAGCACCTGTCCCAGAACGAAGTAAGACAGAGATGCTCACTCCTCGAACCGATGCTCCGGGTCTGCGCCCAGCACCCAGTTTTGTGGCCATTCTCCACCATCGACATATCTCTGAGAGTAGTCATTCCTGATCGTCTCCTCTTCCGGCACGTAATTCTTGTACCGTGCCACACGCGCGCGCTTGCCCGGCGGCAAGTCTGTTCTCTGTACTTGCTTTGATGGGCCAGGCTCTGGTACATCGTCGTCTGTGGGGGAAGGTGGAGAAGCAGGTATCAAGGGTAGCCGTAGCAGTTCATGAGGTGGGGTATGAAGGGTATGGAGCTGTCGTCGATTGTCCTGCTGCGTGTGTCGAATCTTGGATATCAGAGCGGAGTGCGCCGCTAACAGGTCGTTTGCAGAGGAGATTGCCTCTGTCGTTGAAGTCAGCACGGAGGCCGTCATTTGTTAGAAGTTTAAGCAAGTTAGTTGATATGAATGTCCTTGGGGTTCGTTATCCCATAGTATTGTGCGTTGCACAACGCCGTAAATAGAAGCCCACATGTTGGTGTGATTGTTTCTATTTGGCAGGAGCGTTCATACCGAACACAATACCGCCAGGTGCCCCCTCTGTGCAGATATAAGTAATAAGCAGAATTTTTTTGAGCAAGGCAACAAAGGCGCCACGGGTACAGTCGCATCATGCTCTTGGCCCAGTCTGGTCCTTCTATTGACGCATTAGAGGAACGCGTTCCGTGCGAATCCAGGCCCTCAAGAGGTACGGTATCTGGAAATGGGAAAGAGTTGCCTGGGAGTAATTATTGGCAGTGATTCTACTATCGCAATCTGTAAGTCTGTAACCTACTGCGCATGGATGAATGATACGCTCATGCCGAGAAGCTTCCCTCATCCTTCTTGCAATTTTCAGGCCCAAGCGCTAACAAGGAAGCGCATTGCAGTTACTACTGGTGATAGATGCGCGCCGGGATTTCCCAATGTATCTATGGACCTATTCCTGACCCGGGATTATCGTCCACTGATCCCGGAGAATTATCTCCAATGGCGGTTGCTGCATCAATGTACCGTGTCGTCATACTGCGATACCCACTTGGCGTGGCTTTCTCCGGCGCCATATGAACAGCCTCTGGTAAGTTCAACTCTTCGCGCGGTAAGATCGCTCATTCTCCATCAAGGCACTGTTTCCAAAAAGTTTGCGTAGGTCCTGCATGGAGGATCGGAGAGTACCCCCAAGGTGCAGTACTCGATGGAGGTAGTTGCCCCTGGCCGTGGTGAGAATGCTTGTCGCGGTATCGTTCATTATCTGCGTTGCGTCGGAAAACAAGACCAACACACGAATGTTTTCCGCGTACCATTTTTATCTTCAATCGTGTTGTCAAGGATTTGACTCGTCACCATTTTGACCATCACTACCACTGGCACTGACATACGCGGGCAACCATGTTCACCATTTTATCTGGCTTTCGTAAAAGTTCATGAACCCCTGTGCACATAATTACCCGAATGAACGCTTTGAATGGAAACGCGACCGTGGGAAGGGGCCATTCTCCACTGTTGACGACGTCTCACTTTGCTCTCTTGACGCGACGTGCGCGACGAGACCACCTTTATCGCTCACTTGGTTCACCGAAGACGCGTTTCAAGCTTCTGTAGCGCTTATTTCAGCTTTTCACGTTATTTGGAAGGGCTAGTCGTAACAAGTCAACATGCCACCAATTCGCTCCTCTTACATTGATGCTGAGGAATCTATATCGGAGCTCAGCACTATGTCGACTTCCTCAGACTCCTCGCCTGCACTTTGGGGTTCACGCGAAGCGTCACCTTCCTCAGCTTCTTCGTACGACATTGATGATGACGCCAGTCACAGTGGTGACGACTACCAGCCAACCTCAACAAAAACCAATGCTCGACGTAAACCAGCTTATAACTACGTGCAAATACCTCCGAAAAGGCGCATCAAATCTCAACTTGGGTCGACACCATCAACCAACCCTGCAAGAAACCCGGCTGTAAAGTCTGTTACCATAAAGGGAAAAAAGCTTTATCCTACTGTCGTGTTCGACACTTTCTGGTACTTTTCTGCAGAAAGGAAAGCTATAGATGATCGGCGTCGAGAAGGCCTGCCACCGCCGTAAGTACTTCGGTCGATGTGTGGTCACATTTTCTTATAGCCGGATGGGGCCTATAGATGGACAGAGGATCATATTCTTCAGGGTTACTTCTTTTGCAATACGTTCCGTGTGCTTGATAAGGTCACCCAGTATATCATAAAGGAGGTCATCGGGAAGGGCCCACAATCGCAAACGGAAGTTGTATTCCGTGTCGTGTTGTTCAATATGTTCACCAAAATCGAAACGTGGGAGTTACTCCAAGAAAAGCTCGGGCCTCTCACATGGGAGACCTACGACAGATATAAGTACAAGGCCGTTCTTGACCAGGCGAAGAAGCAAGGAATGACATTGTACACTGGTGCCTTTATTAAGCCGGCTCCAAACTTTGAAAGAAAGGAAGAAAAGGAAGAAAAGGGAAAAAAGGAAAAAAAGTTCGAAAATCACGTCAACCACCTTATCCTTTTGGAGGTGTTCATGGAGAATGATCTCCCCCAGAGGCTTTCTGAAGTCGCCTATATGGATGAGCTTTACGAATTTCTCGTATCATTCCCGTCAATGGGGGAATTCTTGACGTACCAGCTGATTCTCAATCTTTCGTACACGCCTTTCCTTAACTTTTCGGGTCTCGATTTCGTCGTCGCGGGGCCAGGTGCAATTTCGGGGCTGAAGAAAATGTTCGGGGAGAGTTTTGTTCAAGCCAGGCGTGACATTCCCGGTTTCGAGGTCGACGTTATGAGATGGCTTGCTCAGCATCAGCAGGAACACTTTGAACGCCTCGGATTGGACTTTTCCGGGTTGGGACCCGACCATCTTCCAATGGAACTCCCAGATATCGAGCACACGCTGTGTGAAGTGGACAAATATTCCCGCCTTGCGCATCCTCAATTTAAGGGCAGAAGAACAGAAATGCGCCGCGCCTACGAGCCGCCAAGACGCGAGGTTCCTGAGCAGGTTGTTTTGCCCCGGGCTTGGTCTCATCCCAACCGCAAGATTGTTAAAATTCGACCTGGAGGACCACCAGTTGTTGAAAAGAGATACACAATCTCGAGATTGGGTGGGCATCGCCAAGGAGTCGCTGGCCGAGAGTATCACGTATTTTGGGAAGGATACTCCGACTCAGAGTCAACATGGGAGCCGGAGGATGGTTTACTTCAGGATGCTCCCAGGATTGTTCAGGAGTACAAGGCCAAGCATCGTCTTGTTTAATTATGATGGATTTTGCGCTTGTTATATCCTTGCTATGATTTGCTTTCGTGGTTGCTTGCTTGATTACATTCTTGGATATTCTTGTAGATACTGTTGCTTCCTGCTACTGGTCATTTGGGGTACATGCTGTACTTAGTCGATGTCTGTTTGAATGCGAATCTGATTAGTCACATTTAGCGGAGGCTCGAGTCGTTGAAGGAACCATGTTTGTTGTTGTTTACGCGCTTCCTCACGCGCGTTTGGTAGAAGGCAGACGCTAAACCCATCCACGATACCCCCACCCCAATGGACCCCATATCTTCCGTCCGCGAAGCCATCGTCAAGGCTTTATCTTCTCCTCCATCTTTTTATCATGAGCAGGACCTCTTTGATGAACTCACAATTCAAAAACCACGGCTCAAGAAGCTGCTACAAGTCCCGCCACCTAACGCGCAAGAACAACGCGAGATTCAATCCGGTGAGCATAATATACAACATCTCTGGTAAAAGCACTGAACGTCTATCTAGGGAAGATAAAATTTGGGGCCAAAACTGTGGGGGTAAATGGCGACTTTGCACGACAAGTTACTTTCCTCTCCCAACAACTCGACTGCTCCGAAAAGCTTGTGGCCGAAGTACTCTACAATGTAATGTCTGAAAACCCCAACATCGACCCAGAGCAGTGCCTAGAAGCGGTCGTTTTGTCGTATCATCAAAGTCGCCGGCATTTGGTTGATTGTTTGCGGTTCCTGTTCGAGGCCGCTGAAGCTGCAGGCTCTGCACCGCCGTCACCAATATACGCTAGAGTGCAGAGGTTCGTCCTTGAAGAGCTAGTAGGGGAGGAAGTGGGGGAGCAGTCGCTGGTGTCTCAGGTTTTTAAAGGGATTCAGAGTCTGGACACAGTTTTAGCTCGTGTTGATGCAGCAAAGAGGACTGCTGGAAGTAAGACCGTGGCACCTTCAGCACAAGGTACGTTCTCGACTTTACATCGTTTTGAACGCTTTTGTGGATCTTGTGCCTTATAGCAAATGCAGCCTTGGGGAGTGATATCCTACAGGCACGTTATGACTCACTGAAATACGAACGAAGGGGGTTGGCAGTTGTACTGTGCATTATTTCTCGCATGGGGTACCTTTCTTCAGCCGAGTTGAAGGCCATGATTGAGTGGCTATCAACTAACCCAAGCCACCCAATGACATTTTATATCCTTACGTCCTTCCTGGTTGCACTGGATCCGGTCCCAGCCGGTAACACACGGCGCGTACGAGACACGACAGTGGGAGATAGTGTATTCATCTCATTCATGTCGAGAAAGTTTGCGCCCGCGACTGCATGGAGGGATCAGGGTCTGAATGGGTTGTTGTTACTGAAGTGGACACTCTTTCTTACAGAGTTGCGGCATCAAGATCCTAAGCTCGAACACAGACCGGGGTTCACAACGGAGGAGCTGGAGACACAGATATGGAATGCCGTTCAAGGAGATGCTTTCACGTATCTCGCACTTGCGATTTTGCAACTGCAGAGACGCCGTGGGGAGCCAATTTCAGCATCTTTACTTAGCGATCAAGCACTGTCGCAAGAGCAAATTGAAAATCGTGAAGTCCCAGCACCAGACTTCGTTCCAGTTGTCCAAGATGCCTTTGAAATCCTTGTGCGGTGTCTCATCACGCACGCTTCTTCCGAGTTGCGGAAGATCAAGCAACGTCAGGAAGATTTAGTGCACGTCGTCCGCCCCGACAGATCAAGAGTTCCATCTATGCGATTTTCGGCATCACTAGCCCCCGAAGCAGACAGGCCCAATACACCACCCCGAAATGATATCGCTATGCTCTATACGTTCATTGGCTTGCTGTACAGCGCTCTGCCACCTGAACGCGCACTTCAGTTCTGGGGCTCTCTACCACAAGGCGATCCTTCGCAGTTTTCCTATCTCGAAACAGTCGAGTCGCGAATTGGGAAGCTACCTGCGTTCCTGCAGTGGTCGATCTGGTCCACGTCAATACAGGATGCCACGACTCTTACAGCGCTGTATGATATGCTCGCAGGATTAGCCCGAGGGCAGTTCTGCAGTGAACTCGCACACAATTTCATGGCTCGTGGAACTGGAGAGGTCATCCCTGGCAGTATGCTGCCTGCCTCGTCATCCTCAGGTCAATCCGTTTCATGGGATATTGTCTTCAGTCTGCTCGATTCTTGGGCAAACACTGCCTCTAATCCTCGCGCCCTACCCCCTCCAAACCCACTTGGAAACGCCTTTGGTGGCATGGCCGCAATCCCGCAATCGCAACCACAGCAAGCCATCGGCCCAAAGGATGTCCTGCTTGCTCAAGCATTTTTGCGGCTTCTTTCTACCGTAGTGTCCTTCTCGCACGCTGTTCGTCGGGCCATCTCCAGACATTCTCAGTTCAAGCCCATCCAGACACTCATGTCGCTTATCCCTCTGGCAATCCCCCTCGAACTAAAGGGTGCCTTATTCAATACCCTATCCGCATTCTGTGACCCCGGAGCAGGGTTGTTTGGAGTTGATGATTGCAAGATGGTTTGGACACTGATGGAGCGCTGGGAAATCATCAATGTGCGCGTTGCTCCGGCGCCTTATACGTCTGTCTTGTCCAGCGTAAAAGGTGTTGAGGTGGAGTTAGATGAGGTCGAGGCAGTCCACCGAGTTTACCCGGCCACAATACCATTCCTGAAACTGCTCAGCACGCTACTTCACACACCTAAACGAATTCCGCTCAAGGAGAGGCTGGCCGATTCAGAACCTATCAACACAATTCCCGAAAATCTGGGCTCTCCCTACAGGCTTCCTGGGATTGGGCCATTCGTTTCCTTCGTGATCGACAATGTTTTTGCCAACATCCCTAATCGAGAGTATGCAAACATGTCCGACAGGTGGCAAATCAACGATTTGTGTTTATGCTTCGTGGAACGCGCTTTGGCAAGTTACGATCTGGAGTCTCTTGCTGCCTTGGTAGAAGAGGGAACGTTGAACGGAGAGAAACTGCTACCCACTTTGATCCACCCGGGATATGAAATCACAAAGCGATTGTTGACGAACTCACCATTCCAAGCAAGCATACTCGCGTATATGGTTGAAGGTGTTGAAGGCTTCGAACAAGGACTAGCCCAAAAGGAATCATTCTTCCGAAATACCATAATCCGGGTGCTCAGGATTGTCCACCGTCTTTTGGAGATTCAAGACATCTTCCTTGACATTCTGATCCCGCTTTTGGGCGAATTTGATAGCGCCCCGATTGTTGGAACCGTCCATCCTCGGTCCTACTTCACAAAGTTCTACCAGGCCCTCTCCTTCGGCCAGCAATACATCCCAGCAATCGCGGCATATATCAGCTACAATGAATATCCCGAATTGGTTCTGTTGTCAATCAAGATTCTTAGCAAGTTGTCTCTTTCTTCCGCCTTCCCTACTCTCGCCACCCTTGTTCAACGCAGTGCCTACTCCGAGCGTATCTTGACGGGCTTCACAAATCTAATTGAAGCGGAGTCTTTGGATGATGTTTGGGAAGCCGAAGCGACTGCTGATCAAACCACTGGGGCTGGAGCACCAGATCCAGATGGATCGGAGTTGTTGGTTCAGGCTATCAGAACGTCCGCATTGGATCTCCTTACTCAAGACACAGATCCTTCAAGGCCTTATCCCAACCTATCGCATTACCTCTTATTCGGAGAGACTAAGCCCGATTTCCAGATCCAAGACCCACACGCTTTGGGTGCTCGTCGCACAAGTATCCATATAATCATACACCTCGTCAACGTCGGCGTTCCTAGGGTTAAAGGTAAAGGGAAGGTTCATGATCGACACAGCTTGGAGAAGACCCCACTATTTGCAACCCAGCCGGGACTTGCAGAAAGATGTTATAGGGTGCTGTATCAATTGTGTATGCATCCTCGTACATCTGACGTCATGACACGCTATCTTCGCACACGGGAGGACTTCTTTGCCCGTCAGCTTAGCATCATCCCAGCTCGCGCACCGGAGGCAATCAAGGACGTCTACGTCCAACTTCAATACTCCGATAATTCTCGCGTCATCACAACAGTCCCTGCTCTCACGTCTTTCCTCCGACTTTGGTCATGTATCTTCGACCTTGTGGCTTTGGAGCTTCATATTCTTACGAACAAGGGGCATTTCAAGGCAGTCTCGGAGCTATTGGATATCTTGTTCGGCATTCCTGGATTCTCGGAGGAGACATTCGAAGGGGACACGTTCAGACCTTTCCTGGAGCCTGGTCAATCTCATATGCGCATCGTGGAGTTCCTGCAATCCCTCATGTTTGACTGGTCCGATAGCCTTGAAGTTGCTGGCGTTAAATTGGAGTATCTGGGACAGTTGAACTTCATTTCATGTGTTCGCAGGGATACCAACGGCTGCGATGTTCTCGATCGCTCTGCTCTACTCTCGTTGTTAGTTTCAGCTCGCCGCACATTACATTCTCAAGGTGCAGTTGCAACACAGACACAAGCTGATCAGCTAAACAAGGAGACAAACTATATCCTGGAGAGTTGCGTGGTGGAGAACCACCGAAGGGAGGTGCTACACTCTATAACGATTGGATACGAGGCCTGGAGGCGACTTTTGGACATGACGCTTGTCAAGTGTTTCGATCGCCTGCCACGAGAGTCAAGAGAGAATATGTTATTTGACTTGTTGCATGTTCTCCCCGCTGCAATATCGCTTCCGAACATTGAAGAATCAACCTCTGTCCTCCTGGCCGAAACGGTTCTTTCTACAATCACCAAGCTTCGAGAAGACAGAAGACACCAGGTCATTATACAATCAGCTGGTGGGGATCCTCAGTCGGGTGTATTGCCAGCGGAGAGGCTGTTCACCATCCTGCAGAGTATAGTGGAAGCTATTCTTCGCGGTAGCCGAGCGGAATTGGTTAGGGGGAACCTATATGCGGCTCTAATTAACTACATTCATCTCGCCGTTTCATCCCGCGAACAAGTGAGCGCTGCTTCAAAACCCCAGAACGGACTGTCTTTGTCGACGTCTACGTCCCGGGATGAGATCTTGTTTAGCAGTACAAGCCAAGCACTTGCTCTTGCACCATCTCCATCTCCTGCACCTACATCTTTGTCTTCTTTAGAATCTGGGAGTCTTGGGGTGTTGAAGCCTCATTTGAATTCGCTTGTTACTGTCATTGCCCGCGATGCTATTGACGGAACAGAAGTCTGGAAGACAATAGCGTTCATGCTGCTGGATGCACTAGTGCAGTTGTCTGGAGGGGAGAAGGCGCACACCGTTCTCTCTGCTTTGAACAGAAATGGACATCTCTCGAACTTTGTTCAGGGTGTGAAGGAGGTCGATGCGAGGTTGCAAGCTGTTTTAAAACCTGATCCAGGTAGGTTTATGAACTCCTCCCTGGGTCAAAGCTGAACTGATCTCTCTTAGATGATCTTAATGCACTGTATGTGTACGAGGCGAAGATGTCGTACTTTATCAGAATGTCCCAAACAAGAGCTGGTGCAGAGAAGTTGATTGAAGCAAAGTTAATTCCCACATTGGCACAATGCGACTATCTTGATGCCCGACCTGAAGCTGACCAATCTTTCATGGGTGAGTCGTTCCCAATGTCCTATTCAATTAAACGAAATAACACCAAGGATATCTAGACCAAGATTCGTTCCTCCCTTCGGCCATCCAACGCTATCACCAACTCATCATGCCCGCGCTACAACTGGTGGATGGAATGATTGCAACATTAGGCGCAAAACATCGCACACTGTCACAGCAGGTACGGGAACATTGGGGCTCTGCTAAAAATCTGCCCAACTAACTGCTTCTCACTCGAACTTATAGGCTCTAGATTTCTTGACCAAGCATAGCGCAACGATAGCCATTCTCCTCAAAAACGAAACAGAATATAACACGTTGAATTTATTAGATGAAATCCACTTGATTGTCGTGTTGTGTTCAAGTGTGCTGCCTTCTGTGCCTAAGAGTGAGGTGGTAAGTATCTCTACCTACTGCATCGATCCGGATGGCTGAATCTGTGTAGGTAACACCGACATCTGGGTTTGGCGCTATCCATGCGGCTATACTTGTTCTTGCCACGAGGAGCTTGGGAAGAGGGCAATGCTTCAAGGATATTGTGCCCGTGACTGAAGCCGAGACGAAGAGCACGAAGACCTTTGCCTTTGGTGCGCTGCATTAGTTGCTAGCCCTGAACATGTGGCTGACGCTTATTTAGGGCATGGATCGGAGAGCTTGTTCGAGTTGAATGTAAGGAGAAAGGAAAGGCTGCTAAGGAAGAGTATAATCGCCTACTTGGGTGCCGCAAGTGAATTTACTGGTACGTCATTTTCGGTGATACCCTTAAGCCTTCTGACTAAAGTTATCTATAGAGCCAGAGATCACAATTGTTCTCTCGCCCGTGACGACAACGCCTCGGTCGGATGACCGCGGCTCGCATTTTACAGCGACAATACCAACCATCGGGGACGCAGTGGAAGCGCTAAACGATCTATGCGGTGAATTGAGCGAGGCGTTCAAGCAGATATCCGACATTTCGGCCGAGCTGTCGTCACCGGAGCACATTGATGTCAACCAGATTCGAGAGGTATGCTTTCTACGCTGCATAGCCGTCACAGGCCAATATTCAATAATTCTCCACCCAGATCGCACACGATATACCGGCTGCGTTTTTGAACGACCTTGATACGAGTCAAAAGAGGGCGTTGATATGCCAAGAACTAGAAAGCGTACGAGCAAGCGCTAAAAAGGAATCCAAAATCCTCCTAGGTAAGCTCTCTGTCATAACTCCTTCTAATTTGCAACGTTCTCACCATTTCTGAATGCAGATACCACCGAAATGCTCCTCCTCCTCCTCTGGCGCCATCTAGACCAATACACCGACTCTTCGGTTACTTCTCCCGCCCCAGCACATTCCCTTTCCGCCTCGACTCTCACTGCCATGCGGTTCCTCACGCCTCCCAATCCTGAGAGCATAAAAATGGAGATGAGCAAGAGGCTGGCGCCGTCGTTGGGGAGACTGGGGATGCTGGTTGGGGAGGTGAGCGAGGAGACGGTGGGGAGGGAGTGGATGGGGAACAAAGGGTATTTGGAGATTATGTGTCGGAGACTGAGGGATTGTGTGGGGCTGTTGGGAGGGACGTTGTCCGCTTCATCGTCGATGATTATGGGGAGTGAGGATGGGATGATGACGGATTCATGAGCCGTCTCTAGTGGTGAATTGATGTGCGAGGGTTGCACAAAAAAGTTGTGGAGTGTGGATGCTCCTGGGTGTCAGAAGAGTCTGCCATTGTGCTTTATAGTATAGTTGTATTGGTGATTTGTGAATGTCGCACGTACATTGCATAGTACTACCGCTGTATATATCGATTTCAATTTCTGCCATCATTTCTGTGCTTTGAATGGCCAATTCAACCTCGACTGCACTTGGTATGGCCACATTTCGTGCTTATTTCACACCTCCTAAATCACCACACGATGTCACGATCACGCAAGAATCGAGATAAACCAAAATGGATGGAATAACGATATCAGACTCCTGCACGATAACCTAACAACAAAATGGGAATCAGAAACCAAGAAACATTCGTTGACTACAATGATCGCGAGTAGAGAGCTATGAGAAGTAGGAGGTATTATCTCGCGTGCTGGCGTTGACGTAGCGAAGCATGAGCAGCAAGCCCAAGGCGTGAGTGGGCTGATGAGAACCTTGAGGGATGGTATGTGTCGTGGCTGCATTGGGTGATGACGGTTGTTATGTGACAGTGATGAAGCAAGTGATGGGCGGAACGGTTGTGGAGATGGAGCTCATCGAGGGAGAAGATTGCCTGCACCCCGGAGGGCGAGGGAACCACCGAGACGGAGGGTTTGTGTTCCGCCTGGGAAGTAGGCGACGACGTATGCTAGCAGAGCAATAACCTGCAGAATACGTATAATGAGTGATTAGATAGGGGGTGTAAAGACTGGTGCGGACCTGTATTGCCCCAAAGATTAGGGAACCAAAGTAGGACTGGGCTCCGAGGGCCATGTAGAGCGTCAGGGCGAGACTGCCAAAGTAGACGAGGGAGAATGGGAGGCGCTCTTTGGAGACGAGGTGCTTGAGGTGGTTGATTGGTCCTATTAGGACGGAGAAGCTGGGGTGGAGTGAGTGTTGTCGCAATCGTGCAGTGGTGGATCGGGCTTACCCAAACATTACGAGGAGGCTTCCTAAGCTGTTGGGGAGGATATGAGATGATGTGGAGTAGTGCGATGGCAAGAGTTACCTGAAGGAAAGGGCAAACTTGGATGGTCTGTACTCAAGACAGTTAGGATGCGCTTGAGGGATGTGCAATCGATTTACTCACCGTATTGCGAGCAAGGGTAACGTAAGGAATGATACAAAGAAACATATTGCGGCTCCAACCAGACATCCCCCAAATCCCAGTAATCTAGGGGACGATGTCACGCACAATCACTGCGATTATATGCCGCACATACCTCTCCCACCTCGACAACGCAAACCAGGCTTCCTCTTCGTTGGAACGTTCACTCGAACGCAGGGGTATATAATCTCCGGCTATGGAGCTGTAGAACCTCGAGAATGGATTCCCGTTGGCCTGGGGCTGAGCTTGCTGCGAGTCGTCTTGCGCACTGCGCGCCCAGCGAAACTGGGATAGATTGGCACGGAAGTTTTGTTCTGCGCTGGGTGGTGCAGGGGCCATGGGGTAAGGAGATGTGGGACTGGGTGGCTTGCGTGCTGCGAATGCTGCGAATTTGTGGCCTCGCCAAACAAGGCCAAAGTGATGAGATTGGACCAAAAGTTGTGTCCATGTGGAGTCGAAAATGAGCATCTCTGGAATCAGACTGGGAGTCGACTGCAGAGACGTCGGCGAGGGCGAGAGAGACGACGAGCGGCGGGGCTGAACAGCACGCGAGCCCGAGCGTTATCAGATAAAAACGCGTATAAATTGGCGGAAACAAACAATTTTTTCTCTGGTCATGACTCGGACGAGGACAGACCGGCCAGGTGATCCACTGTCGATATCCAAATTGCCACCATTTCCCGCTTTAGCTTCCTCCATCGCTCGACGAATCTCTTTCGTCTCCCCCTCAAAAAATACCCCTCGCCTTTCCCTGCTCTGAGAACTCGCACCATGGCATCCTCAGCCGCCACCTTGGAGCTCCAGCAAGTACGCGCCCACTGGCCTTCTTGACGCCCAGAACTGACCCCTCTGCAGACCGGAAAGCGTGATTACCTCCGATCTCTCGAGAAAAAATACCAAGAGCGCTGGCAAAACGAACATGTCTTCGAGGTCGACGCTCCGACCCCCCAGGAGCTCGCCGGTCTGTCCCCTCAAGAGATCAAGGACAGGTTTCCAAAGTGGTTTGGAAACTTTCCATACCCATACATGAACGGAAGTCTGCATCTCGGACATGCGTTCACCATCTCCAAGATCGAGTTTGCAGCTGGATACCAGAGGATGTTGGGCAAACGGGTACTGTTCCCCCACGGTTTTCACGTTACAGGTATGCCTATAAAGGTGCGCTATACGTCCTTCTGATGGATTGATCGTGTATCTGACTCGACGACATCTCAACTAGGCCTCGGCAGACAAAATTGTTCGCGAAATAGAGCTCTTTGGTCCTGATTTCGAAAACTTTGAAACCGTACAAGCAGAAATAGAGGCGCAGAAGGAACGCGAAGCCGAGGCTGAAGCCGCCGCCTTGGCTGCTGCCTCGGGTGATGCACCAGCAGACAAATCGAAAGCCAAAAAGGGCAAGCTCGTCGCAAAGTCCACCGGCCTTACATACCAATTCCAAATCATGGAGTCCATTGGCGTTCCGAGATCGGAGATCAAGAAATTTGCGGACCCTCTGCATTGGTTGAGTTACTTCCCACCCATTGCTATCGTACGTGGTAACCACTCCGTGTCGCGTCGCGTGCTAACTACTGTGGTACAGACTGACAACAATGCATTCGGATCGCGCATAGATTGGCGTAGGACCTTCCTCACAACCAAGGCCAACCCTTACTACGACGCTTTCGTCCGATGGCAGGTCAACAAGCTACACAAGCTGGGCAAGATCAAGTTTGGTGAGCGATATACCATCTACAGTCCCAAGGACGGCCAACCTTGCATGGACCACGACCGTCAGGATGGCGAAGGTGTTGGACCACAGGAATACACTGGAATTAAAATGGAGGTCGTAGACTGGTCTGGTCCCGCAAAGAAGGCGCTAGAGGCAAAAGTCGGCGATCGTAAGGTTTACTTGGTCGCTGCTACTCTGCGACCGGAGACTATGTGCGTATTTGTAATTCTTGTTCATAGCGCCAACTAATTCCTCAATAGGTACGGCCAAACCAACTGCTTCGTTGGGCCCTCCCTCAAGTACGGCGTTTTTGCCATCAACGACAAGGAAGCCTTCGTCTGCACCCACCGTGCCATCCGCAACATGACCTACCAAGGCCTCACAGAGAACCGTGGCGAGATCAAGCAGCTGGCAGAACTCCACGGCGCCACAATCATCGGAACGAAAGTCAAGGCACCGTTCGCCATCCACCCAGAGGTGTACGTCCTCCCAATGGAAAGCGTTCTCCCCACCAAGGGTACCGGCGTCGTGACCTCCGTGCCATCCGATTCACCGGACGACTTCCAAGTCCTCACCGACCTCCGCAAGAAACCCGAGTTTTACAAGATCGATCCCTCGTGGGCTGCTATTGATCCTGTGCCCGTTCTAACCACACCTACCTATGGAGACCTCACCGCGCCTGCCGTCGTCAAGCAGCTCAAGATCCAATCGCAGAAAGATACCAAGCAGCTGGCGGAGGCCAAGGAGATTGCGTACAAGGAAGGGTTCTATAGCGGCGTGATGATTGTCGGGGAGTGGAAGGGCGAGCCGGTGCAGGAGGCCAAGGCCAAGGTGAGAGAGGCCATGATCAAGGAGGGTGTGGCGTTTGCGTATGCTGAGCCAGAGGGGCTGGTAATTTCGCGGAGCGCGGACGAGTGTGTGGTCGCGTTGATGGACCAGTGGTACTTGGATTATGGTGAGCCGGTGTGGAAGGCCCAGACTTTGGGGTAGGTTGTATGCGCTTGTTACTTGGATTCGTGCTAATGGGGGGCGTTTAGCTTGCTGGATAAGATGCAGTGGTATTCGCAAGAGACGAGGCATGGATTCGAGAAGACTTTGGATTGGCTGAACAAGTGGGCTTGCGCGCGTACTTATGGATTGGGATCTGACCTGCCCTGGGATCCCCATTTCTTGGTGGAGTCCCTAAGCGACTCTACCATCTACATGAGCTACTACACCGTCGCCAACCTCCTCCACGGTTCGTCCTTTCACGTCGTCACTGCCATATTCCCTAGCTCACGCGTATTCCAGCTAACAGTATCGACGGAAGCACACCCGGACCTCTAGGTATCACCCCGGACCAAATGACGGACGAAATCTGGGAATACATCTTCTGCAACGGGCCATTCCCCTCTCCCTCCCCCCTCCCCCGCGAAAAAGCGGACGCGCTCAAACACGAATTCAACTACTTCTACCCCTTCGACATCCGCTCGTCGGCCAAAGACCTCGTCGGGAACCATCTCACATTTGCGCTCTACAACCACGTGGCGATCTTCCCGGAGGACAAGTGGCCGCTGAGCATCAGAACGAACGGGCACTTGATGCTGAACGGGAAGAAGATGTCGAAGAGCACGGGGAATTCGTTGACGCTCCGGGAGGCGATCGACAAGTTTGGGGCGGACGCGACGAGGTTGAGTTTGGCGGATGCGGGGGATGGGCTGGAGGATGCAAATTTTGAGGAGAAGACGGCAAATGCGAATATTTTGAGGGTGCATACGTTGCTTGGGTGGTGTGAGGTAGGGAATGGGTTTTTTTACTAATTTTTTATTGGAGCTGACCGGTGTTTTTTACAGGAAATTATTGCGGGTGGTGTTGAGCTTAGGACCGGAGAGAAAAACTTCCATGACAAGTTGTTTGAGAATGAGATCAACGAGCTCGTTGAAGTCACTCAAAGCCACTACGAGGCGTAAGTTGCACCGCTTGTTCCTCACATTCCAGCGACTCACACCCCTTCAGCACCAACTACAAAGACGCCCTGAAATTCGGCTTCTACGAACTCCAGAGCACACGGGACTGGTACCGAGAAGTCACAGCCGGCATCCAGATGCACGCCGATCTCGTCAAATACTGGATCGAGACCGCGGCACTGCTCGTGACGCCCATCGCCCCCCACTTTGCGGAACACATCTGGTCCGCGATCCTCAAAAAGCCGACATCCATCCAGTTCGCGCTCTACCCCAAGCCCTCTGTGCCCGTCGACCGGAGCCTGATCGAGGCCGGGATGTACCTCCGCGGGATCGTCAAGACGATCCGGGATGGGGAGGCCGCGCTGCTCAAGATGCTCAACAAGGCCAAGGGGAAGAAGGGCGGCGCTGGAACGGACGGGCTGGTGTTTGACCCGAAGAAGGCCAAGGCGGTGAGGGTGTATGTGGCGACTTCGTTCCCGGATTGGCAGGACCAGTGCGTGGGGGTGGTGAAGGAGGCCTATGTGGAGGGCGAGGATAGGGTGGATGATGGGAAGGTTAAGCAGTTGTTGACGGAGAGGGGGTTGATTAAGGATAAGAGGGCGATGCCGTTCATTCAGGTGTTCAAGGTTTGTGCGATTTTAGTTCTGGTGGCTTGGGTGTGTGCTGATGGGGATTGCAGAAACAAATTGCGCAGTTTGGTGCTCAGACGGCGTTCAGACGTACCCTGGCGTTCAATGAGAGAGAGGTGCTGACGGAGTTGATACCGCACCTGAAGAAGACGCTGGGGTTGGTGGATGCGGAGGTTCTGACTGTTGAGGAGGGGCTGCAGAAGGCCGAGACGGAGGGCAAGGAGGCTGGCTACACGAAGGGTATTATCGAGGGATCGGAGCCCGGAAACCCTGCGTTTGAGTATAGAAATGTGTGAGGTAGAATAACTAGATTACTTGGCTGCATACGTATTACTTATTGCCTTTGCTTAACGAGTTGTGCCTCGAGGTCGATGGGCTACATTTGGATGTAGACGTCAATGAAAGGGCGAGAACGACCACGTGATGATGCATAAGAGGAACGTTCAGTTGATGTCGGGACGGGCACTCTGAAAACGCGTCCTGAACTGGGCATTACGAAAAAACCGCCTGCCCCCGCCTTTGCTTTGTCGAAACGGCGGAGCATTTGTGCCATAGTCCTGCTCGTTATTTTTGCCACGACTTTTTTGACGACCTTCACCTTTGCACCTTTGGCGATCGCGAACCGCGACCGCAATTTGCCACCAGGCGAAACAATTCCCGCATTTCACGTCTACGTTATATCCACACACTTTCCTCTCCCAAACACTTTGATTCCAGACCGGATTTTTGTCCTTTTTTCTCAGAACAGCTGCACAACATCTCGAGTTCAAGTTCCGAATTAGCCGGGAGAGCTTCTGGACCACTCCACACTCCCCCCTTTTGCTTTGGCTTCCTCGCTCTTCCCCCTTTGTCTGTATTACGGGCCACAGCTGCTCAACACGCTCTTGCCACCCGCTCTTGGTCAGACTCCTCGTTGTCTTTGACTACGCCGGGCAGGGTCCTCATTATCCTTATCTATCTCGACCAAGTCGCAGCCACGCCCGTGTTCCGCCTAGCCCTTGGCCTCACCACTTCACCTTTGAGGTCGTTGTCCCACGCGAGCTCTCTCTGCTCCTCTCAACTGGACGTTTTTTGCTGGTCCGGGATCGTTTGAACTTATCCGCTGAGAGGGCTGGTGGGCCGTTCTTGAATTTGTGATCGTTCGGTTTCAGCTGGTCGGGTTGGACGCAGGATGCCTGGGCCGTCGAATAACAAGAAGAAAAGAAAGGGCGGTAATGGTGGTGCTGGAGGTGGGGGTGGAGCTAAGAAGCAACAGCAGCAGGCTGTACAGGCCAATCAAGGACAGGTGTCCCCAGATTTGGAGCAGCAACGGGTGGAAGGGAAGGCTGCTCAAGTTCAAGCCCAAGCGCAACCCCAGCCTAGGACCAGCAACAAGCAGAACAAGGGAGGAAAGAAGCAGAAGCAGAGGACGAATGACGTGTCTAGGGCTATGGCTATGGCTACGTCTACGTCTGCAGCTACGACAGAGAGTGTGGTCTATGTCACTAATACCCACGGGGAGGGTGGTGATGGAGGAGCCGGGCATGGCCGCGGGGTGTTGATTGAAGACGACTATTACGACGATGCACAACATCGAGGCCGCAAATCGCATGCGCGATCACGGTACTCTCGATATCCATCTCAGCCCCTATCGACGCAGTGGCAATATGCTACCAATGAGGACCGGTATGCATGGAGACAGGAGGGAGAGCGGGAGGTGGCAGAGTTTGAGGAAGTAGAGAGGGGTCGAACGAGATATCGGACCGGGTACAGGCCCCAGACTGAGTCCATAACGAGGAATCAAGCCAACGCCAACGTTGGCAATCTGACGGGTATGGGCCTGGGTACCTCTGGCTTCTACACCTATGCACATCCGGGAAGTGATCATGGCGGCATTAATAGCTCAAGCAGTAGCATCGATAACGGGAGTGGAGAGGAGAGGAAGTTGCCTCATTCTTACTTGCGAGCTCAATCACCGCGGATGCGAATCGGGAGCTACGATTCTTCTCCATCTCACTCTTACCCTCACTCTCAGCAGCAGTCGCAGGCGGGGATGTATTCCTACATTCAGTCTTCACCTGCTTCGTCATCGACGTCCGGATCTGGCTCTACGTCCACTTCCGCATTTGTCTCCTCGTCCTCAATGTCGTCATCTAGCCAGATTTTCACACCCTCCCCAACGTATGGGATGGACGGCGACGAAGACATGCCAGCGAAGAAGGATGCCCCAGGCTCGATGGTGCAGGTCCTCCTGCCGGACCCACAGCAATGGGAATCCAATCGGGGCACGACGGCACGTGAAGCGACTAACCGGGACAATGCACCGAAGAACGGCCTACTAGTCGATGCGAGCATTAGCAGCAGCCCGATGTCGTCCTTGGACGGGGATACCCGTCGCATCCGATACGGCGACTACTATGAGGACGAGAGCGAGTGCAGCGACGAGGAGTGCGATTGCAGAGGGTGGAGGAGGGGCGGGAGGACGAGGAGGGAGAGCGGGGAGACGAACTTGTCGGTCTATAGCCAGGTGTCTGGTGCGGACCTCAAGTCAAAGTCGTCCCCTGCGGTGCAAGCCGAGGAGGGAGGCGTGCGATCTGCGCCCTCGCCTGTGCCTTCGAACGATTCGTCGTATCATTCGGCTGAAGATGCTTCTTTTGAAGTGAGAGGGAGAGAAGAGACCCGGAAGGGAAAGCAGAAGGAATTGCCGTATGAAGCTGAAGTCCGGAGACCTGTTGAGGGTAGCTGGGTTCATGCTATTGAGCAGAGTTTGACCACGGCTGGATATGACGTTCCTACATCTGCACCTCAACTGGCATCTTCGTCCTCGCCCACCCTTGCCCAAGGACAAGGACGCGATTTGGACAAGCTGAAGGGGAAGGACAGGGATAGAGAGATATTGAGCAGGATCACGCCGTTTATACACGATCCTGGGAATGGACCGAGAGTTAGGGATGTCAAGGCGTTTCTAAAGTGCCCGTATTTCGCTCAGCCGCCTGCTCTGGACGTGAGTTGTACATCGCTTCTGTTGCATCTTGGTTCTAATTTGTGCGCATGTAGGACCCGTTGTGTGCAGAGTTTGCGCAGGACGAGGTGTTGGAGATGTTGTTGATGGTGTTACCCGAAGAAATGGCTCTGGTAGGTTTTATGGCGTTTCTTTACTCTCAGTTCTGATCATGGTGTTTGCGTACGTGCAGATTTTGTGGTACAATAAAAGTCGATGGACGAGCCGAATATGTCCGGCGTGTCAGAGACTATACAGAGTTGGCGATGTCCTGCCGGAGCATATGTATGGTGACGATGACAAGTCGGAGGAGGGCGATGAGGGCGAACGTGAACGGATCGACGATAATAAGTCCTGGAAGAGCTATAAAGCGCCGTCGCCGATTTTGAAGAAGGAGCAAACGCTTAGTGGGCTCTGTAAGCTTTCTCGCATTCCGTTCCTATAGACATGTGCTGATGCCTCTATGTTTATTTCCCGCTGCACAAAGGCTCGCCGATATGCTTCATCCTCGCCTCCTTCAACCACCCTGGAGCGATCAAATACGCATGGGGGAACATGGCGCACGAGATGGACGAGCGGATCTGGGAGATTCTCAATGGGCCCGGGACGGGGACGGCCAAGAGCGAGGTAGCGGCGGGGCTGTCGATGCTGGTGAGGATGACGCGGTTGGGGGATTTGGGGCTCGGGGATCTGTTTAGGGGGATGTATGAGGCGGAGGGAGAGGGCGAGGGCGAGGAGGACGATGAAGGGGAGAGGGAGTATGATGTGGATGGGCTGGGAGAGGTGGATGTGGATGGGCTGGGAGAGGTGGATGTGGATGGATATGTGGACGAGTTGGGCGAGGTAGAGATGGGAGATGGGGAAGATGGAGGCGAGTTGGAGGGGTATGAGGATCCGGAGGAGGTTTATGAGGCAAGGTTGGAGGGGAAGATGCGGTACATCCAGAGTGAGGTGGAGGATAACCAGCATTGCGTCGCCAGTGCTGGTGCCAGTGCTGGTGCCAGTGGACAGTCGCGCATACCCGTTCAGCGTACTGCGAAAGTCCACTAAAGTGCAGCTCTCCTCCGTCTCTCTCCCGCTTCATCAACCTAAAGTCCCTCCTCTTCGTTTACAAATCGGGGCATTTTGGGCTGGGTGTTTTTCTCGTTCTCATTTTCACCTCTGTTACGACCCCTTACGAATGTACTTATTCCCTTTCTTCTTCTTCATCCTGCTCGTGCTAGTACATCATCTCATACACCACTCACACACACACCTGCTCTGCATCGCTCCTCAAATCCATCCCTCAATAGTTATCTCACATAGCCAGTTTTTCTTTTACGTGATCGTTATAGCTAGTGCTAGTGCTGCTTGCTTTCGACTGTATTTATTACTTAAAACGTGCCGATGACAGTACAGAATGGTTTCTAGACTCAAGTTTGTGATCAGGAGGTTTGATAGTTTTATGTGTGGTCTGGTGATTCTCGTTTGGTAGGTGAAAAGTATAATTTAATAGATCTTGGATTGTATACCATATCCCTAATTGCTACCATAATTCCTAACAGAGTATACAGCGACGTTGAGCAAATCTCGAACACAGGCTGCAATAATACCCTTCGTATCGCTGGCTGTAATAATTTGACGAAAAATAGGACGTGAAATTTTCTGTTGGTTTTTTGTGCTTTCTTGGGTCCTGTACCTGTATCGATGTCCAAGTACATAGATATGATAAAGAGGAAGGAGGGAGGCCTGCTTCACATCTTCAAGCAGGAAAAGCGCTTAGCCCAAAGTCCAGGTTGCGTAATATTTGACGACCCTCGCCTGAGTCAACACGCGTAAATAACACCTACCCTTTATACCACCAGCAAGTAAGACGAAAAGTCACAAAAAAGCGACGCGGAGATGGCTGACAGATGACAGGCCGCAAGAAGACATGAACGGATCGATGAATACGAATGGACAAGGCAACGTTGGTGGGATGGGCGGTGGCACGACGTTTGGTGTTCCGCAGAAGGAGAATATGGAGTACCTCTGTGCTGGTGTGTCCTTTATATCCTTTCTTTCTTTTGCTCTCGTTAAGCTTGTTCGTTTGTTCGCTACCTTTTGTGACTATCCATGCTGCTGTATCTCCCGACCGTTCTCCCCTCTGGTGCTGGACATAAGATTGTGGAGCAAAGAACGAGATCCGTTCAAGAGAGCCTATAAGGTGCAGGGAGTGTGGGCACCGTATCATGTACAAGAAAAGGACAAAGCGAAGTGCGTTATTTCGGCTTCTTTCGCTATCATATGTTCCTAACGCTGCTACTTTGCCCCGTCTCCCTGGTAGTGGTTCAATTTGAGGCACGATAGATTGTCGTTTCATCACCCGCACCTGTCGTCCTCAAAACCTAACCCATTCTGGCGAAAAGGATTAACACAACACCCCGCAGGTGTTGGTCGCGATAGATGGGCTTAGTTTTAGCCTATGGCCTACGTTGCGTACTTCATCGTCGTCCTATCCCCAGCTGTACAGCACATATCGTCACAAAATTTTGATACCTAGTCATAACTCATTGGGTGTCTTCTAAATGACCATGAGCTACAGACCCTGTCGTTAATGAGGACACAAGCAATAAAGCTACAAAACGACAATTCGAGCGATCGTTGTCCTGAGCATTAAACGCGCGCCGCAAGAATATCGCCCATATCACTCTTGGTAATCCTCACACTCTCTTCAATATTGGAATTGGTATCCCTGATCTCATACCAGTCTCCCATAAGATAACTCGTTCCAAAACCCTTGACCACACACTCCCCGACAGCTCCCAAGTTTTTATCGTGTTAGCGGAATTTTTGGTCCAGAAGCTTTTTGCCACTGATTTCGGCGTCTGGACTCTCAAACACATCTCGAAAACGAATTTGTAAGTCATCGTTTGCAGGCGGTTCATGGGGCGCATAGAAATCTGGATTCCACGCCATCGACCGCTACTTGCTGACGAAGTCAGCAGACATTTCTTCCCAAAGCCACCAAACACTTACTTGAGAGCATTTGCTGTCCTTAATATCGCAATCTCTTTTCCGAAAGGTAAGTTTGCCATGCACTGACGCATGACAGACATAGCTGCTCCAGCAGTGAGAGAAACAAGAAGGCACTTAAATAAAATCACGTTCGGTCGAAACGGACGTCAAGAGACGAGCCCTAGAGCATATTCTTTAAGAGTAAACGGATTGCTGCTACAAATTTCATCACAAGCGGCAAAGTACTTTTCCTTTGCACCCTCTCCTTTGGAGAGTCGTTCTAGAAGGCCCCTCTTCCTTAACTCTTCCACTGCAGCATCGTGCACCTGCATACGGCTTCGCAAACACTGAACCTTGCGCATATTGCTCTCCACAAGAAAGGAGTAGTTGGCGAGCCTTGAGGAAATCTGGTCAACCTCTTCTTGAGAGATTGGTACTTTATTTTCTGAGTGTATCCACGTTGGAAGTAAGAGACGAACGGCTGAGGACAGGCTCAGACACGGCCCCTATTGCGACCTTGAGCCAAACAATGCACAATACAATACAATTCTCCTTCACCGCGATGAACGTTGTCGACATGCCACCACCAATACCGCCCGCATTCCAGTCCCACTTTCAGCAAGCCCGTCAACAAAGCCAGCAGCAGCTTCATCAACAAGCTTCCCCTGTTCAGACATCTCCTCCGACCCGTTTTCCTCCACCCACCGCCCAACAGCGTCAGACTCCAGTTCCGGTTCCTGGTGCTAGCCCAGCACAGTACCAAGTTGTTCAGCAAGGCCACATCCAAAATCAACCTCAGACTCAGGTTTCTGCACCCTCACAGCAGCCTCCTCCACCCCATGCACCGGATAGTCCAAGGCAGAGCCAATCTCCGCCTCCTACGGGTGTACAGGGTGATTTAGAGATGGAGCTGTGGGGCTTGGCCAACTCATTGTATAATCTGGGAACAACGGTTATTAGTGATCTAACCAAGGAGAGAGATAATTTGCCAGCTGGTAAACAAGTTGGGCAAAAAGTGTATGTCACGGTTTCCTCTGCGGACTTCCTTCACATTTCTTTGTCGTCTCCGCTCTGTTCCCGATTACTCCCTTGGTCTTATTGGCAGTGTACTGAAATTGATAACATAGGAACGAGGTGGTTGGCCATTTAGCAACTATAGACAGAATAGCACAGGAAACGACTATCAAGATACCGATGCAAGTTCTAGCAGACATCGATAATGCAAAGAATCCAATGCAATTGACAAGAGATAGGTTGGAACGAGCCGCTACTGAGAACCAGTTTATGAATGCGAAGATCGCTGCCATTGCTGTAAGTAACACCGCCCACATGCTGACCGTTCTCATTTTCGTCTTCTATTTTTGTATTCCTCACTCTTATCACTCAATTATAACTGATTGATATGACATGCACGAAATCTGCAGTCTTATAGAGAATATCTCAACGAAGCCCTGTGTCAGAACTTCCCAGAACTCGAACTCTATCTCAAAACGGGATCTTCGGAATCGACATCGATGACCACCTAGGGGTTCATCATGCGGAGTATGCCTCTACATTTATCATATCACTTCTGCTGGGGCCTCGTGACCCGGTTGTAACGAGCATACGGAGCACCATTCCAATGCGGGGAACGCACGTACCGGGACGGGATGTCGGCGCGTTGATCGTGGAGGGGAGCCTATAGGCAGTCTGGGGCCGGTTAGGTTCTTGTTTGTGACAGCCCTCGCAAATACTTTTGTTGGTGTTAGCCCCTCAAGGAATAACGGATTATCCTCGTGGACTTAAAGATACTGTGCTGGCAGTTTGGGTGCCATATTCGGTTGTCGATAGCGTTCATACTTTGGCTTCTCGTTGTGAGTAGGGCTCTTTGAATGTACTGATTGACAAAGGGTTGCTTTGATTTCTCTGCTTTAAGAATCATTGGCGGTCGTTGATTTTTCGGTTATTTCGTGCACAAATGCCGTGCTTGGTTCTTCAATACTCGAACTCCAGCTTCTTCCTGATCCGTGACCACGGAGTTATCATAACTCAATTGCGCCAGTATCGTGCCTCGCCCATTGCTCACAACCGCGCTATCCCAGAGTTATAGTTCACCAGGAAGCATAACTGAATTACGGATGGACAAAAAAGTGCTTGTCAATCGCTTGATCCTTTTTTTCCATCAGGTTTTTCATCAGACTGTCGCTTCTCGTACACACACACTCGACCTGCTTGCATTGAAAGAATCAGAACCCTAAGGTCTACGCAACTTCTCTGTCTGGATTCTTCCACCCGCCAAGGCTTGTCCCTTGTTGCACCTGCTCTCGTCAAAAGAACCCCACCACTCATTCCCCACCCCCAAGGTACTCTTGTCCGCCTCCCCAGGATCCGTTCGGCGCGAGACGCTGCTGAGCACAATTCAAACACGCCGCCCCGGTACCATAACTCCGCCGGACCGTGCAATACCGCCTACCCCACATTGATGTTCAGCCAATCCAGGCATAAACAAAAACTCCTTCCCCGCATACATTGATGGAATAATCTCGGATTACACCACCTTGCATGCTGGCAAAAAAGTGTCCGTCCCGCTATGTTATAGAATCGAACGTTACCGTTACGGAATATGGTAGGTGTGTTCTGTCCACCTGACCATGTTCTCATAAGTTGGTATTCAGTCGCTTAATCTTTTGCCAAGGATGTCAAGATCTGGAAGGAAGTCGGAGAGGTATATGCGGGGAAGAGAATGGAGAAGTGATGAGGGAATAGGTTAACTCCATAATTTCCGCGTGGAGGGGAGGGTTGGGATATAAATTCACGGACCCGCAAAGGAAGAGGGTTCTTCATCCAGCGCACAACTGGTCCACCTAGGTCACCGCGCCTCTACCTGACGCCTCCCTCTTCCCCCACCCCCTACCCAGTGACGACTCAACACGCCCATTACAACAACGATGTTCTCGAAAAAACTTTACACGACCTTGACGGCACTTGTGCTGTTGGCGACAACGCAAGTACATAATGTCCTTGCCGGTGACTGTATAGTCCCGCATAACGATGACGGATCGGACGATTCACCTGCCATCCTGGCTGCTTTTGAGGAGTGTAGGGAAGATTCGACCATCACTTTTGAGCCGGTGGAGTATGCGGCTCACACGCCTATCTCTTTTGTGGATCTACGTAAGTCGTGTCGGTTAATGTTAAGTTGGTCTATTGGGCTGATTATTGTGGATAGGAAATGTTACGGTTTATTTGAACGGAAACATTGCGCTCCCGTCAAATATTACGCAAGTTCAACAAGCTATTAATGCCACTTTGAACAGACCCAGCGTATGTCTCTTCTAGACCTTCTTAAATCTGGCTCGTAGTTAACCAAACTTTAGACCTATGCAACGCCTTGGTTCTACTTCCAAGGAGAGGATGTGTCCATCATCGGGTCTGACGACTTTGAGTTTGGAAGATTTATTGGACACGGAGAGCAATGGTGGCATCAGGGAAACCGCGTAGGTCTTATTCGACGATTATTATTACCCGAGACTAATGGCGAGCTCTATGATGTGTAGATCCTCCGTCCCCAATTGGCTACTTTCAACGTGACCAACGGTTTCTTGCGCAACCTGAAAGTCATCAAGCCCATCGCTTGGGGATGGAATTTGCCTGGAACGAACATTCGTGTAGAGAACCACTTTGTGGATGCTAAACCCGAGAACGCGACAAGGAGTGACACTACTAGCTTCCCATTCAATACGTAAGTTTTCACCGCAACTTGGAGATTGCTTTGATTAATTGGTGTTTTATGTTTTTAGCGATGGTGCGGGTGCTTTTGGGTCCCTTGTTTCGTTGCCTGACTTTAATACCTCGCAGGTTTCAACCTCTCTGGTAACAACATTACTGTTGATGGGTAAGCTCAATGCGATGCTTTCTTTCCACTGCTCAACACGTTGACTTTGTACGCAGCTACTATGGTCACAATGGTGATGACTGTATCTCTGTCATCAACGGAGCCCGCAACATCGTGGCTCAAAACGGTTACTGTGGATTCTCCTCTCATGGACTGTCCATCGGTTCCCTAGGACGAAATGGTGCCGAGCACACCGTCGAAAATGTTCTGTTCAGGAATTGGACGATGGAGGGTGCTGTATACGGTGCGAGAGTATGTATATTTTGCTCTTAATGTTGCCCGAGTTTGTTGACAATGGGTTGTGGAAATAGTTTAAGAGCTGGACTGGTGGACGCGGATACGCTCGGGATATCACCTGGGAGGATATCACACTCGTGAATGTCTCGACAGCAATCTTCATCACTCAAAAGTGAGTTTCAAATTCTTGGCTACTTGTTGGGTACCCATACTGATTTATATCACAGTTATTACGATCAAGTAAGCCGCCCTGCGGAAGCGCGTATACCCAGTACAAGCTAACCGACTCTATTAGGACAAGGGACCCCGACCTGAGAACACTAATCAATCAAGTACCGAAATTTCAAACTTCAGGTTCAATCACTTCCATGGCACCCTCGCTTCAAACTGGAGTAGGTGACGAGCTAATGCCTTAAAGTCATTCCTGACCCTTGTTCATTATTGTACAGCGGATGGAACCTGCATCAGTGATCCGTGCTGGAACTACATTGAAGGCATCGACAACACCCGTGCAATCATCTTCGATCTCTACCCAGGAACATCACAAAACATCACTGTCGAGAACGTAGACGACATCCGCCCTTGGAATGGTGAACGAAGCGATACCAATGTACTTTGCAACCCCGAGGCCCTGTCTGAGGGCGAACAGGACACGCTCGGCTTCCAATGCCACAACGGCGCTTTCCAGATCACGGAAATTCAGGAAGACAGTGCGGCTGGTTTGACTGCTCGGGTTGTTGGCTGGACCGGATTGGGAGCAGCGGTGGCTTTGACGCTGACTGCACTTGGTCTGTGATTCTGGGGTTGAGCGGACCCGGAGTGCCCCTGTATCTTCGGCCTCCATGTTTCTGGTTTTATATACCCTCATGTACGAGTATCTATATGCTTGTGTAATTACTCCTGCACGGATGAAAATTTCTGCTTCCTTCGCTCAGTCAGCAGCGATCGACGTCGGGTGTGCCCCTCTCTGGTATTCATCTCCCCGCCAGGTTTACGGCAGACTAGCCTCAATTTTGTTCATTACTGTACGCTAGCCTGGGAGGTTGCTAGCAAACAAGTAGAACTGAATTATTGCATCTAGATAGGCATAGGTTCCCACGAGGAATGTGTACTAACAGAAGATAATTTAACGGGGGTTAGCAGTTCTAGCCTCGCCAGCTCTCTTCACCAACCATGTCCTCGTCCTCCAAGCCCTCTTCGCGGCTTGCCCAGCAGTCCTCCTCAACCCCCCGCTCTCGTTCCCCCTACTTGGCCCCTAGCACAACGGATGACTCTGACGTTGTCTCGTTAGAGATGAGCATGAGCATGAGCATGACAATGAGAAGCCTGAGCGACGTCCCAGAAGAACCTGGCGCAAACATCAACATTGTCAGTCCGGTCGGCAAGCCTTACAGTGCTGATAATGGAGCGGCTGCAATGGAAGGGGGAAGGAGAGCCGTCACACCAACGCCCACAATGTTACATGGATTGTCGAGTCCCTCGCTTGGCTTTCGTAGCCTTAAGCGAAATCCCTCAGTCAATTCGATGAACACCTTGCCCGACGTTGTTGGCCCATCAACCGGCAACCTAACAATGACACCTGGACCTCGAACTCCATCATCGTCGTCTCCGGTTTATAACAGTGGGTATCTCCTGTGCTCTCATTCGCTGTGCATTGCTCTTGTTCCTGATCTCACTTCGCGTATTCCCTTCTTCACTTGATCACAACGCCACCCCCTACGTTGGACCGTTAAAGTTCAAACACTGGCGGACTCTTATCCACACTCAAGTATGCCGCCTGGAACACCTCCCCCACCAGGATCAGCAACGATTCCCCCTCATAGCGCTGGTCTAAGCTCGAGTGCAGGATCAATACATCACTACAAATCCTCACGAAAAGCGGCTAGCGTCAGAACACTAGGAAAAACGTCCAACGAAACTTTGCATGTTCCAAATGGAAGCGATCGAGAGCGCGAACGAGGAGAAAAGAGTGGGTCTAGGAGACATGGGTCATCCTCCTCGCAGGCTTCGGCTGTTACGATTCTTCACGGGGAGTCTGGGAGACGGGATAGGGATAGGGACCGAGAGGGGAGAGATGAAAAGGATGGACGGGAACGCAGGGAACGGGATCGAGAGAAAGAGGGTCGGGAGAGTCGGACGTCAACCAAACCTAATTACGGTTCTCTGCAAAAGATACGGAGTACACCAAGACTCCCCCATGACAAGGATGTGGAGCCTGCTCCTAGCACTTTGATGTACTGGAGTCGTGCACCAGTCTATGGAACTCTACCTACCAGGCCGATGAGAGCTCATAGCGTTACGTTGGTGGATACTACGGCGTGGGTGTTTGGAGGTTGTGATGATAAAGATAATTTTCAAGATATTTATTGCTTTGATATAGGTGCGTAACGACTCGTTTGCCTCAGCAGCAGTGTTTGATCGATATTGATCGCGTAATTTTACAGAAACTATGCAATGGTCACATCCCGAAATTCAAGGAGAGGAGTGTCCTCCACCGTGTCGTGCTCATACTGCAACGTTGGTCGATCGCAAGCTTGTTATCATAGGCGGCGGTCGAGGTCCAGATTACTACAACGCCGTTTGGGTGTTTGATACTGTCACCCGGCGTTGGACCAAACCAAACATCACTTCACCACAACCATCGCCGCGAAGAGCACACACGGCGGTATACTATAAACACAAAATCTGGGTATTTGGTGGTGGAAATGGGATGGATGCGTTGAATGACCTATGGACGTTGGATGTCAGAGACTTTAATAATATGAGGTGGACAGAGATACAAATTAGAGGCAATGTACCAGGGAAGAGAGGGTATCATACAGCAAATTTAGTGGGAAATGTCATGATCGTTGTCGGCGGTAGTGATGGGAAGGAGTGTTTCACGGATATTTGGTGTTTGAATCTGGGTGAGTCTGTTTCGTCGGTGTCTACAAATTACGTTTCAAGTTAACTGCGGGTGCTATCTCGTCGGCAGATACGCTGGTTTGGAACCAAGTGACATTGCAGACCGCACACCGCCGACTGTCGCATAGTGCAACGCAAGTGGGGTCGTATCTCTTCATTATGGGTGGTCATAACGGGAATGAGTACTCTTCGGAGCTGCTATTATTCAACCTTGGTACGTTCTGCGTCGAGTTGATTTCCCTCATCACCCCAACATCCCACTACAGTTTCTCTCCAATACGAAGATCGAACGGTACTCGGCAAGCCACCCAGTCCAAGAGGATATCATGCGACTTTACTCGCTGATAGTCGCATCTTCCTATTTGGGGGGTATAACGGAAGCTCGTCCTTCGAGGATGTGCATATTCTGGACCTTGCTGCTGGGGCGTATTTACCTCAGGTAACAAGTTTTAATATCGAGCTGCAGTAGGCATTCACGATGCTACTGGATTGATTACCTGATTCCACATTCGTTGGTGGTCTTGATCACCCCATTTCTTATCCTTCGTTGCTCCTTTTTCATAACAGTGACACTCATCGCCACCTCTTCATTACTTTGTTCTATATACCCACTGGGACCAAACGCACCCTTCTTGCAGCCTTATACCCTCTGGAGGGGTCCTCCTCACAATTGTGAAATCTCCCATATGTGACTGCTGCCCCCTATACTTGACCAACGTATTTTATTTCCATTTCCATTTCCGACAACCGTCCCGTCAATGGAGCGCTCATCGAGCGTCCCGGTGATCTCGGTGCTCATTTAGTTCCAAAATCGTCGATCGCACTTACATTTACGTGGTGTAATAATGCAACTCATAAGTCTACTATGCTTAACCGAGGGGCGTCCATACTGTGTTGGGATGTGACCCGAATGCCGTGACAAGCGCAGCAGATTGAGCCTCTCATCAATCTAACAGCAATTGCTCTTTCACCTTCACACCATGTCTTCACCCCAGATCGATGTCGAGCTCGCTGAAATCGATGCAGAAATCACCACGTTGGAGGCAAGGCTGCTTAAGCTGCGACAACGCAGAAATGCCTTGATGCCTTTATCGAGCCTCCCACCAGAAATAATCGGCAAAACTCTAAGCATCGTCGTCAGCGACACGGTCAAGGAATTCAAGGGCAGCGAATACACAAAGACGCCGTTCTATTGCTGGATAAAAGTGACACACTTTTGTTCTCAGTGGAGGCAGATCGCACTGGGCGATCCAGAGTTGTGGACGTTCTTGGATACAGCTTCTAGTCTAGGATGGTTCAAAGCCTTCCTCGAGCGCTCAAAGAATCACCTGCTTGACGTCGACACCCGGTCCTTCCCCATTAAGGACACCGTATTGGACGAGATCTTCCGTCTCGTCGCTGCGAATATGCACAGAATCCGCTCGCTCCATCTTCGTCCGGTTCGGTTCCGCCAGAGGTTGTATATGTTGCAGAACATACCAGCTCCCGAGCTGGTGACTCTGCAATATTCTCTGGGGAATGTATACCTTGAGCCTGGTCCCGATGTGCAGGTCCCAGGTCCCAAAATCATGCCCAAGCTTCGCTATTTGAAGATATCCGCGACCCCTAGCCCGCAGTGCTGGGAACACTTCCTTCCTTCCTCCATCCCGAGCCTCACGGATGTGACGGTTTCGGAAGTTCACACCAGCGACCTGCTGGAGTTGTTAAAGCGCTGCCCGGGCGTTAAGCGCTTGCAGATCGAAGGCACAGATTCATGGAGGGAGCCAGAACAGCCGACGGAGATAAATTTGCCAGAACTCGAATTCCTCGTCTCGCCGTCGACAGTGCCCTGGCCTGTACTTTCCAGACTATCCTGCCCGTCCCTTCGACATGTCACCCTCGACACACCCGCCCCGGAAACTCCACAGATAGAACAGATCTTTTCGGTCCTGTCCAAGCTTCTCGAGCCGACCCGCGATCTTGGGAGGGCGGAAGATGCACGGCTGCATCGCATTTCTTTGTCTTGGATCGCTGACCTGGTGAGAATCCAGGCACTGAGCTCGACAGGCAAGGTTATCGCTGGTCTGTCCATCAGTGTCAGGTGGCAGAGCACCTATGAACACCTCTTGAAAACGGTTCACGCGTTCGCTGGACGCATGGATGTGGCTGTTTCGCAGGTTTATTTGAAGGCGAGGGGATTCGAGGTTATTGGGGATTTGGGGTATCAGCCGTTGATATCTGCCTTTGGACAAGACGTGCAGGTGGGAAGCATTCATTTGAGAGAGACGAACACTTTTGTGGGGTTCTTTTCGCTGCTGTTGGAGGAGCTGGGTGACGAGGCGTGTACGACGGGGGTGAAGAAGGGGTGTGGATGTGGTCAATGCCGGGATGCGAGGGTAAGGGCGTTCCCTGGCCTGGAACGAATTTTGGTGTACGATGTCAAGGTGGATGAGGTATGGCTGGGCAAGAAGAGCCGTAAGAGGGTGCTAGACTCTGTTATGGATTGGCTTAGAGAGAGACAGGGTAGAGGAATGGGGTTAGAGGAGCTCAAGTTTTTGCATAGCGAAGTTGATCAGGGGGTCATCGATAGGTTGACTCCAGTCGTCAATTCTGTGACTGTAGCTGCCAACGAATGATCGCCGCGAGTGGGCCACTGCAATGAAATGTATTTCAGATTTTTAGTGTACCCATGTAACCCATGTCCTACCCGAAGCTTGAGTAGCGCCTACCAACCTCTAAATAGGTCCCAGGCTCTCGGTTTATCGCATCACGGACGCAGCCGTAATGGTTGTGGGGTCGTGAACATGCCTCCTTCCATCTACGTCCACCCATTGTAATTAACGGCATGAGAACGAAATTTTCTCGAGAATGGGAGTATACTCGACATCGAAGTCGAAGGTCAGGGTGTCCCCCCTCTGTGTCTTCGGTCGTCAGGATACTAGAATAGGTCTCTGCTCGGAGGATCTACTTAATGTGAATGTCCGTTAAATGGTTCATTAGCGGCGTTAGGCCTCGAGGCTCGGTGTATGTGGATTCGGAAAGGAGGCACAACACCCCCGATAAATAATAGCGTCCTGAAAGTGCCTCCTATTGGCTGCGAGATCGACCATCGGCATCTGACAGGGCAAACGGCTGTCGTTTAGCTGCTGGTGGAGTAGCATATGCCGAGATTGAAAATTGGTGGGGTAGACATGGGACGGTGAGCCTGCACATAGGGCCGGATTAGGATTTTCTTATGTGCACAAAAACGATGTACCGCACTCGACTTGTGGCCTCAGGATGCGCCATAAAGGCGCATGCAGGCTGTTTATTTGTTTCGGTTGTGGAACAGAGGGCCACCAGGACAAGGACTCATCCGACGGCCATAGCGAACTACCGGCAGTCGTCAGTGATAAGTAAGTACGGGCCATCATGAGCTGCAGGCTCTGCAACGGTGCTAATAGCCTTCTGGCGCACGGGCCCTGGAGAAATCGCGAGGCTGGGCCCTAATAGTCGAATGCTCAAAACCTCTAATGGAAACGCTGGGATCAAAGCATGATATTCTGCGTCCTGACAGATTTTGATGCAGGCGCCAGTGGCAACAGCGACAACGACAGAACGTTAGCAGTTAGGATTGGACATCTGTCCACGCTCAGCCTGCTGCTGCCTTGCACGGTCTTGTGCGGTGCGAGGCCATATGAAGAAGGTATTTTTAGGATTCGGTATCCATCCTTTGATGTTGGCTCTGATCCATTTCTTCGCTTGTTGGACAGGGAAGAAGGGTTGTTGATCTTCCTCCAGCAACGACCTTGGACCTTAGGTACCGGCAGGCGTCCTCGCCTCAATCGATGATGCTCTGGTAACGATGGAGGACACTCCGATGTCTTGGCATTCTCGCAGGGGCATATGGCAAGGGCTGAATAAGCCGAGAGGCTGTATTGGAATGGGGCTCGGATTGATCCTATGTTATAAGGCACAAGCCCCATCTAAAGGCCTCTTTCCCACTTCTTCCCCCTTATCCTTCACCGACCTTCTCTTTGGCCTTTAGGCTCCAATTTGTCTCTTTTCCCGACCAGCTTCCGTCGCCTAGCGCGTCCTTGCTGTTCGAAAGACTACGAACGCCCCGACACTGGTGTCGTTTTCTTCTTCGTTAACTCTTTGCACTCTTTCGACTCCAAAGGGACTTTCGGCCAAGCGCCCAAAATCACCTTCGACCATTCTTTGAATATATACATTCCTTCTTGTCTACTTTTCAACTCTTCAAGATCCGCATCCATACTCGATCATCATCATGTTCCCGCAAAAAGTCTGCCTCGCACTCTTGACTCTCTCGCTTTCGAGCTTCACCGCTCAGGCTGTCCCGTTCCGAAACTTTGAACAATTCCGCAACAACTTCAACAACTTCAACAACTTCAACCGCCCACCTGCGGACGCCTGCGATGTGCGTTTTTCATTTCTTCACTGCTCCTCCGTTATCTGCTTCCCCCCGAACTTCCCGAGCCCGAATCCGAAGCCTGGTGCCTTGGATACCGCAATCAATTCATTACTCCGCACCTCATATCGTCTTCCCTGGCCTTTCTAATCAGCCTCCCTTACTGACTGGATTGAAACTCTATAGACTGTGAGCGTCTCGACCGTCACCGCTACCGCAACTGTCACTGTTACTGCTGGGCTTCCTCCTCCTACTCAAACACCCCCTCCCATCAACAACAACAATGGTAATGGGAATAACAATAATAACGGAGGGAATAACGGAGGAAACAATGGTGTGTGCGCATTTCGTGGATTGTCGAGTTGCTACTTATATACTGCTTTTTTCCTTTTTTTATCTTATAAAGGAAACAACAATAACAACGGCGGAAATGGTGGTAATAACGGTAATGGAAACAACAACGGTGGTATGTCACAAGTGTTCCCGCTCATTGCGTTCAAGTAGCTGAGGATCTATATTCCAGGCGGTAATGGCGGCAACAACGGCAATAATGGCAATAACGGCGGCAATGGAGGTAACAACGGCGGCAACGATGGCGGAAACAACGGTGGAAACAATGGAGGCAACGGCGGCAACAATGGAGGCAATGGTGAGCTTCAATTCGCTCCAAGATCCAAACTCTTGCTCATAGAATCCTGTAGGAGGCAACAACGGCGGAAATAACGGCGGCAACAATGGTAATAATGGTGGAGCCAATGGTGAGCTTCAGTTCGCTCAAAGGTTGAGACTCGTGCTCACAGATTTTTACAGGAGGCAACAATGGTGGAAATAATGGCGGAAGTAATGGCGGCAACAACGGCAACAATGGCAACAATGGTGGAGGCAATGGTGAGCTTTGAGTTCCTCATGCTTTAAAATTCTTATTCACAGAGCACTTCAGGAGGCAATAATGGCGGTAATGATGGAGGCAACAATGGCAACAACGGCAACAACGGCGGTGGAAATGGCGGCAATGGCGGCAACAACGAAGGAAATAACGGCGGCAACGGCGGCAACAATGGTGGAAATGGCGGCAACAACGGTGGAAACGATGGAGGGAATAACGGAAACAACGGTGGAGACAACGGCGGCAATGGCGGGAACGATGGAGGCAACAACGGTGGAAACAACGGTGGTGATAATGGCAACAACGGCGGCAACAACGGTGGGGATAATGGCAACAATGGAGAAGACCCCCAAACCTCTCTCAGTAAGTCTACTTTGGCTGTCTTTCACGACAATGTCCCGCTCACACCTCGCTAGCTCTCGACCCCCGCTGCATCGCTCAAGGATTCGCAAACGATGGCCAAGATGTACCATCTGCCGGACAAGTCCCATCACTTACTTCCACGAACAACTTTATCAACTTCTGCCTTACCGTTCCCGATCTCCCAATCACCAATGGTCAACAGATCCGAACAGGTTCTTGCAACCCCGCGCCTATTGGTGTCATCCCCTCAGTCGACAACATGCCCTCATCTAAATTCGTCTTCCCCCCCAACTTTGGTACTGTGCAGGCCGACACACCATTCACCATTCAGATGGCTATTCAGAACCTGGAAACTGGTTTCTTCGTTAACGCCCAACAGAACTACTTTGCTGCTCCTCAGACTTTGAACGGCCAAGGTATCATCCAGGGACACTCCCACGTCGTTATCGAGCTTTTGGACTCCCTTGAGCAAACCAACCCCACCGATCCTCGAGTCTTTGCTTTCTTCAAGGGTCTCAACGGCGTCGCTCAAAACGGAATCCTCACTGCTGACGTTACGAACGGTCTTCCGGTCGGTGTCTATAAGCTTTCCTCTATCAATGCCGCAGCCAACCATCAACCCGTCATCGTACCTATCGCTCAACACGGTTTCCTTGATGACGCTATTTACGTGAGTATCACTCTGTAGATTCGTGCACTCTACAATGTCTGATTCACGTCGATCCTCCAGTTTACTGTTACTGCCGATGGCAACCCTGTCCCTGGCGCTGGCAATGGCAACAACGGCAACGATAACGGCAACAACGAGGAAGACCCAGCAAGCGTAGCCCCATCCTCCACAGAAGATCCTGCTGCCACTGCTACCGCATCAGACGTCGTTGATACCTCCTCGGCTGCTGAAGCAACTATCACCGACTCTGCTGCCGCGACCGAAACTGCATCTGCCTCGGACGCTGTCACCACCGATGTAGCCGCAACCGAATCTGCAGCTGAAGCTACCTCATCTGCCGCTGAAGAAGGCGCACCCACCGAGACTGCTGCAGAGTCGGAGGCAGCCCCCACTGAAACTGCTGTAGAGTCAGAAGCAGCTCCCACAGAGACTGCTGCCGAAGCTGAAGCTACGTCTGCTGCTGCACCCGAGGCCGGAGAGGCCGAAGCTACACCTACATCTGCTGCCGCCGAGTCGGCCGAAACGACGGCTGCAGCTGAGCCACCAGCAGAGGATGGCGCAGGTGCAGGTGCAGGTGCAGGTGCTGACGATAGTGCGGCAGGTGACGCCGCTGGTGCAGGCGCGGAAAGTCAGAGTGCTGAAGGCGCCGGCGCCGGTGCTGGTGCAGAGGCTCCTGCAACCCAAAGAAAGCGAAGATGGTTCCGCAGGCTATAAGCTCCCCCCTCCGCTCCCTCATCTCCCCTCTCCCCCTCTCCCCCATCCCTTGACGAGTCATTAGAAAAGGTCATTGATTGACGAGTACGAGTCTTTTTTAGTTAGGTAGACCTTTTTCCACATCTGAGTGCCTCTTTCGGTGCATTCACTGGCAACCCCTTTCTTTTTGCGATACCACGAGTGTGATGTTTTCGTAGTCTCTTTTAGCTTTGTGTATTTTTTTCTCCCCCATTTGCCCGTTTGCTCGACTTGGGTTTTTAAGGATCCAAGCGCACGCAATAAATGCAAGATTTTTTTCTCCATAGTAGATTTGGCGTGAACAAGCTCGTGGTTATCTAATCTTATAAGCTATGTTATAAGTGATGACACTTCGCGTTGGCATTGCAAGGGTCGACGACGGTGTCGAGTCTGTTCGAATCAGCACCACGTGCTCACAACCCAAATTTGTCGACCTCCAGCACCACAAAAACCGGCCACATTTGAATGAGTATCCTCCTCCGTTATCGATTTCCTCGTTCAGGGATATACAGACGCACCATGAAGTCACTCGACGCAAAGTACGACACCTGGTCGAGAGAAGATTTGATTGAGAGGCTGATGCAGCTGGAACGGCCAGAGACTGTGCCTATTCCGAAGAAGAAGGAGTCGAGGGAGTATTTGCAGGCTCAAGCCCAAGCTCAGGTTGCATCTTCCTCCACGAGTCGAATAGAGGAAAAGCTAGCTACAACAACTACTACAACGATCGCCGCTCCACCTAGAACACTTCCACCCTCTAAATCAACCAAACCCCTCAGCTTCCCATTCCCCTGCCGCAAGATCGCGCTCAAGTTCTGCTACTCCGGCTGGGAGTACGGCGGTCTTGCGTACCAAAATGTCCATACGCCTCTGCCGACGGTCGAGGGCGTCATATTCGACGCGCTTGCAAAGGCTCGGTTGATTGAGCCGAAAGGAGGGCTGGACGGGTGTGGATGGGAGAAGTGTGGAAGGACGGATAGGGGGGTTAGTGCTGCGGGGCAGGTTATTTCGCTTTGGGTTAAAACTGCGTTAGGTGGGAGTGGAGGGAGCGAGGAGGAGGGTGTGAAGGAGAGCAAGCGGGAAAGCAGCGTTGAACGAGAGCCCGGAACGAGTGGAAAGGCCCAGGCTTCTGATGTGGACGATGAAGGTGGTTCCTCTTTATTGGGAGAGGAATTTGGGGCTCTGGACCTAGACGACGAAGACCCCACACCATCCACAAAAACTACAACTACAGCTCCTGCGAAGCCCAAAACCGAACACGACTACATCGCAATCCTCAACCGTCTCCTTCCGCCTACAATCCGCATCCTCGCCTGGTCGCCCGTCTCGGAAGACTTCTCGGCGAGGTTCGCGTGTACATATCGACATTACAAATACTTCTTCTCTGCAGACGGGTTGGACATTGAGAAGATGAGGAATGCAGCAGCAAGGCTGGTCGGGGGCCATGATTTCAGGAACCTGTGTAAATTGGATCCCGCAAAGCAAATAACAATTTTTCAGAGGAGGATTCTGAAGGCTGAGATTGTACCCCTGGCGTTGTCTGGTGGCGAGGAGGGGATGTATGTGCTGAACCTGATTGGAACGGCGTTTCTGTATCATCAGGTTAGGCACATTATGGCTGTCCTGTTCTTGGTGGGGAGTGGATTGGAGCATCCTTCGGTGGTAAATTCGTTGATGAACATCGAGAAGGGGATGGAGAGTGGAAAGGAGGGTGATCCGTCGTTACAAGTGGTTTCGACGAAACCGGAATACCAAATGGCAGATGCGCTGCCTCTCATGTTGTGGGAGTGTGGATACCCAGAAGGGCTGTTGGACTGGAGAACAAGTCCGGATTCTACAGCAACTACGGAAGATGTCCTTACGAATGCATCTCGAGAGGGATCAGGAAGCGACCTATACCACCAAATGTATTCTATTCATTCAAGATCGCGCATCTACACGACACTGGACCAACACTTTTTGCACGCCGCATTGCACCATCATCCACCGCCTCAAAAACCCGTGTTTCCGTTGAAGGAGGGAGGGCGGCTACCGGCCAAGCTGACAGTCAATGTACCACTAGGTGGAGGAACGTACAAGAGGACGGCAAAGTACGTCGATATGTTGAACAGAAACCGGATGGACGACGTGAGTGTCGTCAATGAGAGATGGAGACTAGGGAAAGGGGCGAGGAGGGAAGAAAGGAAGAAAGGGATGGAGGAGGACGATGGCGATGAGTGAAGTGTGGATCAGTTAATCGGTAACTTAGTCTTGGTGATTAGTTCGCCGGGGAACGCGGCCGGCTAATTTTTGTTTTTGGACCACCAAGACTCCAATCTCATCGGGTTTGGAGTCATCTTGCTCGCGTTTTCGCGTTCGATGTCACGTTGGACAGCGTCCGGGGCCGTAAGCTCGTCGAAGCCAACAATTACAGCGTCCTTGTGAGTCAGGCTGATTGCAATCCATCACGCCGCCCATAACAGATCCTCGCTTCTTTATCAGCTCAAGGTTGCACCCCAGAACTTAGAAGTACCAGAAACTCCAAGGGGCTGAGCGCCCGTAATGGAATGCACGGACCTCGTATAAATTGGGTATTCGCAACTCAATTGCAGACCAGGGGATCCCTCTTCCCCGTGTGTTCATTGGGTAGCCACCGGTTATCATCTGACTCTGGCATGGTCATGAGGACACCCTCTAGTCGCGTATTTATACCCCACCGTCTCTGGTCCTCCCCACCAAGAAGTCTTCGGACGTTCTTGCCTACTCGACCTCTCAATCCAACCCACCCGTTTCATACCTCCACCTCTCTGCTCTCTGCCCAGAAGACTTCAATGTCTTTCAACGACACCCTCCACTTCATCACCTCCATCAAGCTCCAGGAGCTCGAGAAGCAGCGTCTAGACTACCAAAAGCACACCACGCCGGTGTTGACCAAAATTCGCGCGTCTGTCCCCGCTGCCGACGATGCGGTGCTCGACGAGATCCAGAAAGTCGAGCTGCTGGTAGAGAATATCGAGAAATGGAAGGGGTCCGGTCAAATCTACTTCGATCATGTCATTGATGGAAAGTATCTCTTTGGGAGCTTCAAGAAATGGGTTCAACAGGCCAAGCTGGATCCCAGCTTTGATGGTGCGTGCTCTAATTCCAATTTCACTCCCTCGATTTTAATAACATCGCTTCTTTGGTCTATTTTTAGTGTCATACGCCTCGGAGGGCAAGATGGTTGATGCCTGGATTGAGGCGCTGGAGAACCACGTCAAACAAGTTGGGAGGAGGTTCGAATGTGCCAAGCTCTTTGGGGAGCTCTTCAAGGAATGGTTGGCCAGCGGTGATTCGTCCACCACCGTATCCGCATCCTTAGATGGAAGTGCGGAGGAAGGCGCGACCACCAGAGCAAGGCCAGGTCCATCTGATGCTGCCGATGCGGCTTCTGACGACTTCATTGACGTCGGAAGGATAGAGAGGGTTGAGCAGAAGGAGAGGTTTAGCTCCATCGTATTCGAGGAGTTGTCTACCGATACGGATGCGTTGAACGCTTATTTGGAGGAGCTTTTCTCTGGATACGATGCGCAGAATGCTCTTACATCTGTTCGCCGCGGCATCGAAAGAATCGGGAAAAGTATGCTCAAGTCTCATATCAACCTTGGTGATGTCAAGAACGCCATCAAAGGGCTGTTGAGTTCCGGGTTGATGGATGAGGCTAAGAGGGCTACGTTGAAGGAGATACAGGGCAACGAGACAGTGCAGAAGGAAGTGGTCAGCGTGTTGAACATGCGGTTGTCGAATTTGGAGAACTGGAATTGGCCTGAAGAGGGTGTCGTCATTGAGTTGAGGCGGCACCTCAACGGGAAATACAGGTAATGTCACCTTGTTTTGATTCGATTTCTGGTTCTGACAAACATCTTTTAACGTAGGGCCTTCACCGATCCGGATATCATTGACGCCCTCCTCCTCCAACATATAGGCATCCAATGGCAGGTTCATTTCAAGCGCGTCTTCCTCGAAATATTCGGGGGCAGGGCTTGGATCCCATCTCGTCCCCGCTTGACTGGCGCCGAACTCGATAAACTCGAAAAACTTTTCGGCACATCCTCATCCACCAACAGCATCGAGAAAGTCCGCGAAGACATGCGCCGACGACACTTCTTTGTCAGTCAGCTTTCCAGCTCCGCCTCGCGACCTTCGACGTATGATGATCTCTTGGACGTGCCTGTTACTTCGAATGGAGCAACGGGCGATGATACGGATGCGAATGGCGTGTTGACTCCGGCTGCTATCAAGCAGAAGTTGCTTCATATCCTCGCCACGGAGAATAACCTTAACAAGACGCTGTATCAGAGTCATGCGATTCTCCGGTCAGACTTCGAGTGGTTCGGCCCTTCTCTGCCGCACTCGTCCATCCTCACCGTCTTGAAATTCTTTGGCATGTCTGATGAGTGGGTGGCCTTCTATAAGCGGTTCCTCCAGGCTCCATTGAGGTTCAAGGAGGACCCCGTCGGACAAGTCAGGATCAGGAAACGCGGTACTCCCATTAGCTATGCCCTGAGCGTGGTTTGTGGAGAGGTCGTGATGTTTGCCATGGACTTTGCCGTCAACCAGAGGGCTGGAGGGTTGTTCCTGTACAGGATGCACGACGACTTGTGGTTGTGGGATAAGGATGCAAAGAAGTGCGGTCTGGCGTGGAAGGAGATGCAGCGATTTGCGGATCTGGTGGGGATCAAGTTCAACACCACCAAGACGGGTTCGGCGGTGGTTGTTAATTCTGAAGATGGGGTGGACGTGGAGGAGGTAAAGGCACTGTTGCCTCAGGGCAAGGTTGCATGGGGTTTCTTGGTCTTTGACGCGGAAGAGGGAAGGTTCAAGATTGACCAAAAGGACGTCGACCACCACATCAAGGAGATGAGGAGACAGCTCGACGCGACCAAGTCCGTCTTTGGCTGGGTCAACTTGTACAACAAGTAC
>KB722748.1:22573-83559 GCA_000349905.1 Volvariella volvacea V23 | reverse complement strand
CTTTGGCGGGCGACCAGCCAAGTCGTATGGGAACGAGCACATCCAGGATACCCTCCAGACGTTGTCGAGGATCCAGAAGGAGCTGTTCAAGGACGTCGAAGGCGGCGTGGTTGGGCATTTGAGAGGTGTGCTGGAGAGGAAGTTTGGCGTCGTCGATCTTCCCGAGGGGTACTTCCATCTCCCGATCACGTTTGGTGGATTGGAGGTTAAGAATCCATTAGTGGAGATGCTCACTCTGCCGAGGGACAACTGGGGAATGGGCGATTCGTCGTACGTTCAACAGCGAGACAAGGGGGACAAGGATCAATACCGGCTTGCCAGCGACAACTTTGAGTTCAAGAAAAATAAGCCCAAAGACCTCAAGTTCTTGTCTTTCGAAGAGTATACTGCTCTGAGGGAAACATATTTGGATGTCTGGGCCAATGACTACCAGAGCACGTTGGATAGGCTTGAGCCCATTCATGAGGATACTTCACCAAACGTGACCCATAACAAAGATGAGTTGAACATCAATTGGTCTGGCTTAGGGGTTTATGAGCACTGGACATTTTCGCTTTATGGTGAAGGGTTGCTAAAGCATTTCGGGTCGGTCAAAGTTGTGGATGAGAACTTGATCCCGGTGGGCATGGTGGAGGTGTTCAGGAATTCGAGGATGAAGTTGGACGAGTAAACGTGGAGGTGTAGCGTATATGATAGCATAAGTATAATCCCCGCTCAGGCAGCATAATTGTAGCGTAGACTGTAGCAATGTAATACAGAACCCCACCTCAAAAAGCTGGGAATACAACATTGATAGACGCCCGGGCGATTTCCTGTAATGGACAACAAGCGAGAACAATCTTATCCCTTTCGCCGCGACCATCATGTTCAAGAAACCCCTTGGCGGCCTCAAAACCTCTGCACCTCTACGCAGCTCAGACCGCAAAAAGCTCAAGCAGCGAGTCATCTCCACATTCAACATCTCGCCCGAAGTCGGAGACCTGCTAGTACCAGATGGTATACTCTCCGTCAAGTTTACTACCCATCTGAATGAACCTGGAGTGGGCTTCTGCTTTCTTCCTTTCCCCTCAAGCCTCCCAGCCTTACCCCCTGTCTTTACTGGAAGGCGCTCAAGGTCAATAGTACTGACTTGCTGGTTGTGTCTAGACGGCGTATTTGGCTCCCGGAAGTAATGGCGATCCACTCTGGTTCTCAATCGGAAAATCGGCGACGGAAGAGTTGGTGCCTACGGTTTATACGCTGTGGAAGGAGAGTACGCTTCTGCCGTTCGTTTCTACCCCTGCAGCTGTGATTCCAATCTTGACTGGGGGTGCTGATTTGATGATCCCTGGAGGTACGTCCACAATTACGCTCCCTCGTCCAGTACAGCGATGATGTAACTAAATTCGTGAAAATGCGTGTTCCGGGAATGAATCTAGTCATTCACTATTCAAAGACCTTACAACAAGGACAACTCGTCGCCGTATCTCAATTCAGTCGCACCGAAGGTCAACCAACGCTTTCACCTCCCCTGGCGGTTGGAAGGATGGCGGTATCTGGCGAAGTCTTATCCAGTGGGACGAGGGCTAAAGGCAAAGCCGTAAATATGTTGCATACTTGGAAGGATCACTTGTGGACCATGGGTTCGAAATCCGAAGTTCCAGAATCAAAGGCTCTTCAGGCTACAGGCGAGGTAGCTGGTGATGATTCTGACGAAGCTGAAGGTGAAAAAGCTGAGGGTAGCCAGGCACCTAAGGAAGAGAAGGATGGCGATGACGCTGGACCGGCGGATAAATTAGTCGATGATGCAATACCACCTCCAAAAACGCCCCCTCCTGGTCCTGCAGGAGCTGATGATGAATTCGAGTCAATACCCGTGTCCCAGCCCGCAGCATCACCAAAGTACACGCCACAAAATATATCAGAGCTTCTTCACGCCTCGCTTTTGCAAGCAATACAGACTACGCTCAAAGAGGCCACATTCCCGATGTCCTCGACGCAGCTTTATAGCGGCTATATCCTCCCAGCGAGACCATCTTATCCACCTGCTATTGTGCCATTGCCCTTAGATGCTGTACAGCCTGCGAGTAGTGATCAAGAAATTTCGATTAAAACATCATCGCATAAGTCGCTATCTGCGTTCCTCAAGCAAGCTGAAAAAGCTTCCTTACTCACCCTTAAATCTCACGGCGGAGACTTTGTCGTCTTATCTGTGAATACAAGTCATCCTCAGGTTCAAGTGCACAAACCATTCGTCACGGTTAAGGATATTCAGGATAAGGCCGCCAAGAAAGCTGCGAGGGAGGAGAAAGAGCATGCTGATAGCGAGAGGAAGAAATTAGAGGTTGGTATAGTGGAGTTGTGGAAGCCCCATTTAAGTTCGGTTGAGCTATTTAAAGCGTTCGGCGCGAGGTGAGCGGCTCGTGGTGGAGAGGGTCTCTTGACTGATTGACGAACACAGTACAACCGAACTATATACGATCCAAGAAATCAGGTCATTGTTGATCAAGTATATAGAAGCCAAAGGCATCGCTAACCAACACGACCGCGCATACGTTAACGTCGATGAAACACTGTACACTTGTATAACCACGAAGGGTAATGATGGACAGAGTAAGAAAGCCAAAGAGGCGGAACCAGCAGGTAATCAGGATGATGACATCGACTCGGAGTTCATGAGACGAGAAGAGTTGTTGAGCAAAATAATGAAGAGGATGCAGCGATGGCATGAAATATCTGCTGAAGGACACGATACCGTTAGAAAGTGCGTGGCTATTTTTGTGGTATCCCACCCATTTTTTTCTCTCAGCCTGAATTTTTGTACTCATATATTAACGACTCGTTCACGACAACAGAAAAGGCGAAGTACAATCAATCCAAGTAGTGATGAAGATGAGACAAGGAAGAAAAGCATCAACTCTCATCACCGGTTTTGAACCCTTCCTAGTCATTAATGCGGAAGAAATGGCAGAAGACCTAAGAAAAATCTGTGCAGGTGCCACCAGCGGTAAGTTGATATCTTGCTAGTAACCAAATTGCGCGTGCTTATCCCTGCGTCACGTTGTCAGTGTCGCCGATACCAGGCAAGCCTGCTAACTCGGGATCTGAGGTCTTTGTTCAAGGAAAGCAATCAAAAACCGTGGTTGATTATTTAATTGGGAAAGGCATCCCGAAAAAATGGATTGAAGTCCAGGATCAGGTCGGAAAGAAGAAATAGAGCCAGGTGCCAGACGAAGGGTGTTGAAGCTGTAGACTTTCTGTTTAGTGGTAATTTGACAGTATGCTCCATTGGAATCATTGTTAACAGGTTGTTGTAGTGACTAGATTCGTGGGACCGGCTTGAAGCAACTATATCTTATAGTACACGTTGAATGGAGGTACTGTATTCCATTACTCATCCAATTTGATCCTTGAGTTCCGATATACTTCAACCATCCCCACCGGAATCAACCCCTCGTCCACCACCTTAACAGAGCCGAAATGCTTCAGCAATTCGTCACCGTAAAGTGCGAGTGCCCAACCCAAATACAACGGTCGTTCAGCCCAGGGCATATGATTCGCGTCCATGTCGTGCGCTACACCTGGAGATGTCTCTATACGCTTATGCTTTAGCTCTTCCAACGTCCGCTGGTACCGCCCGCCCCAAGTATCCAAGTGAGTTTCTCGCAATTGGGTATACTCTTCATATGGCAAAAACTCGAGATCTTCTGGTTGATCGTCGGAGCCCTCGAAACGCTCTTTAGCTTCTTGGTACTCGAATTCGTCTCTCTTGTATTTCTGGTAGAAGTAAGACGCCGCTCCCATACCCTGAGCATCAGTCGGCAAAGCCAGCATCTCGACCAATGGATTTTTGACTTCCAGACCCCCATATATAATAGGTAAATGGAAGTAACCCTCTGGTAGATCGAAAACACCAAACTTCTGCTCAAGAACCCCCCTCAAATAGCCAACTGCTCCTCCCGGAATACCAACAAATAGTTCTCGCTGAATCCTTGCCAGCGTCTGTAAGCAGTCTTCGATGTGTTCGTATCCATACGATTTGGCTGGGTGTCCACCGAAGTTCCGAAGAAAGAATGCCATATACTTATTGTACAGGTTCACCCAACCGAATACGGATTTTGTAGCATCGAGCTGTCTTCGTAACTCTTTGATATGCCGGTCGACGTCCTCCTGATCGATCTTGAACCTTCCCTTCTCCGCGTCAAAAATCAAGAACCCCCATCGAACATCTCCTTGGGGCAATAGCTCCTTCACTTCTTCGATATTCACCCCACTCTCTGGACTCACGACCACTGCTGAACCGGTTTTGTTCATGTTGAACTTAATCCCGACCAGCTCTGCATATCGTTTCATTTCCTCCCATGCTAGACCACACTTTCTTGGGTCCTTATCCCACAACCACAAATCGTCATGCATCCTATAAAGGAACAACCCTTCAGCTCGTCGATTGACGGCGAAATCCATGATGAACATCACAGCTTCTCCACAAACCACACTCAAGGCATAGGCGATCGGGGTACCACGTTTCCTGGTCCTCACATGTCCCACTGGATCTCCTTTGAACCGTAATGGTGCTTCAAGGAATCGCTTGTAGAACGATAACCATTTCTTTGACATGCCGAGGAATTCAAGAATGGTGAGAATAGAGGAATGAGGAAGGGAGGGACCGAACCATTCGAAATCCGAGCGAACTATGGCATGGCTCTGGTACAGCGCCTTGTTGAGGTTATTCTCTGTGGCTAAGATGTGCAGCAATTTCTGCTTAATCGCCGTGGAACTCAGAGCGCTCTTGGCATCTTCCTTCTCTGCTTCCTCCTCCACCTCCATTTTCTCCTCTTCTGCAGGAACATCCAAGGGCTCCTCATACGTACGTGGTCGAGTTGCGGATGTGGAGAGTTGACTGAGGAAGAAGTATTGCTCGCGCATTTTTTGACGGATTCCTTCTATGCTATTTTCTCCCGCATTAAAAAGAAGTTTCTCTAGTTTGCGAGCCTCCGAACTAGTTAAACGAGGATGGGCTGAGAGCCAAGCTCGAGAATACTGGAAGAGATTGAGAAGTGCGCGTCTGAAGATAATTTGCCATTCGACTCCGATATATTGCAAAAGAATGGCATCGATAATATCCGGGTCAGTGTATGCCCTGTAATACGTTCCTTCAGTCCGACATATAATGCGGCAATAATAAAGGGAAAATCACCTGTACTTGCCATTCAGATGCCTCCTCAGCTCGATCTCAATGCCACCTTCCGGCCAAGTCCAATTGTCCAGTTTTGACAGTCTCATATTGAGGACGCTTGTCACCTCCTTCTGGACTGTCTCATTATTCAAGATCTCTTTCATTGTTGCTCTCTTTGCTTCATCCATCAACCCAGAGCTTAGTAGCGCATTGATGGGGCCTTTAACTTCTCCAGGAATGAGGCACCTTCCGAATAATCGATCCCCAAAGGTGGCTACGCTTTCACGGAGCCTGTCAAGGGCAGCGCGTGCATCTGGCGAGGAGAGCAGATCTTCCAAATAGGCTTTCAACGCGTCCAAATCGGTTGAGAACTCTTCGAAGACGATGGAATTGAACTTTTCTTTCTGTTCAACCCTTTCAACCCTTCCTACATCAACAAAGCCATCCGTCGGGGCATCGGAAGGACTTGGCCTTGCTTGGGTAGTTGAGCCGTCGTCCACGCTTCTATATAAAGACGCAGGCAAAGCAGTGGACGAGTCACCGCTAGCCAGCCATTCCTTGAAGAGTTCTCCGAAGAGCTTGGCGCAATCGAATCTCCTTCCGACTTGCTTGATGTGATTTTTTAATGTGTCGACCCACGCACTGACCGCGTTTTCCCCCGATTCAGAGGTCACTATAAGGATCCAAAGACAGAGATGTATTAGGTATCGGTCATCGATCCAGATGAAATGCCTACCATCGAAACTGGGATCAAGCGCAGCTTGCTTAATTCATTCTCTGAGGTTCTTGAGGCTATACCTCCCGTCAACGACATGGTCACTTTCGATCGACCCCGACCCCTTCCATTTGTCAATGTTCTCTATCATGTCAATGTTCTCTATCAGGAGTTCCACTTTGCGTATAGCGTCAAGTGGTGGAGCACCTTCAGGAGCAGGCGGGGACGAGGTGGGTGCATGCAGCTCAGCTAATACTGATGCAGTATGCTTTTGATGGTCCAGACGCTGGTCCTCTAGCTCCTGGAGCTTGACAGAGGTGATGAAGTGAAGCATGTCGCTAAAGTGGGGAGCGAGTGCTAAGGCTAACCTCTCATCGCAGGCATCTAAATAGCCAGCTGTACTCCAATACTGCTCAAGCAGCATGTATACCTGAACTGGTACCGCATTCTTGTCATAGCTACGAAATTGGTCAACCTCAGGGGGGATGGCTGTGTTACTGCACGCGCGTGACACGCAGAGCGTCACAGTTCGTCAGACCCGGACTCGGACGTCATGCGCAACTTGAAGGCCTTTTGGAGCAATGTTGGTAAAAGGTAAGAGGAAATGCAACCCTTGATTGCGACTAGCTGACCGCTAGAACCCCACTCTCTCTGGTTGGCCCAGGAAGTTGCCAGCCAACCCTGCCGTAAACACCCTCCCACCTGACGTCCTTGAGAGCATCTTCTTGTTGCTCGCTTCTTCAGTCAACTGGGAAGAGAGTTGCTATGTTGCACAAGTTTCGCATGTGTGCAGATACTGGAGGGCTATAGCGCTTGATTGCCCGTTCCTCTGGAACAGGTTTGAGTGGGGCGAGTCTTTCCTTCAGTCCATTTGTTCGGGGCAACTACTGCGCAAGGACGTACACCCATCATGGCTTTCCTCGCGGAAAGAACGATGTCGGGGAGCACCTATTCACCTAAAGTGCAAAATTAACCATCGCCCTCTCGAGGACTTCTTTTTTCCATGGAGCTCGAGACTTTGTTCCCTTTTGCTGGAAGGACCACCTCCCTATGTCATTTCATCCTTACTGCCTTACGAGAATGACACTTCCTCCTTGCTCCGTTCATTGTCCCTTAAATATGACAACCCCAGGTATGAGGACAACATGGCTACAGAATGGACCCATAACATGAAGTTATTCAATAACGAACTGCCAAATCTCGAGATCTTACGGTTGGACCAATATCCACTCCAATGGGACCTCATTTGTGCGTCCACAAAGCTCCGGGAGCTCACTTTAGTCAACCTTGCTCCCGGCGGCAGACTTGTACCTGATGCTATTTCCTCCCTCTCACTCTTGCAGTCGTTGACCATTGAGGAGCATGACCGCCGGCGTTTTACTCCTCTGGTAACTCCAGGCTCCAATGATGCGTCGCACCCATTCCACCTCCCATACCTTCAACATGTTAGCTTTCGAGGTCATACCAACTGGGTGTTGCCATTCTTAGAGTCCCTAACAGCTTCTTCGCTCACCTGCCTGCTAATCTCATGCAAACGAGCAGTCAACGAGCAGCTTCCTCGCCTTCGACAAGCTATTCATACTCTTTTAACGGGCGGAACCACCTCCTTGGCCCAAACTCCATTCCAGTACTTGCGAGCTGAGTACTGCGGGATCTCAGCTTTGAAGTGCTCTGCGGATCTCTCAAATGACCACCAAGGGTGCAGTTGCCTTGGGCCCACGTTCCAGTTGCTGATTAAAGACCCCTCACCAGACCTTAGCGCGAATATCGGCAAGTTGCTAATCCTTCCACTCATCCGCAATCTCAATAGGCGGTACATCACCCAGTTGAACTGGACGGTCGAGGATTCACGGATGGGCGACAGATTTTTCGATCTAGATAAGGACTATTTTCATTCAATGGATCATTTAGAAGAACTCAGCATAGGGACATCGTTAGCGAATGGCTTTGATGGACTCTTCCCCATTAAAGTACCTCATGCTTCTGGACCAACTAGTACCAACGCTGAAACCAGACATGCCGCCACACCAGAAGCTGGAGTACTTCAATCAGGTTTTACTCAAGGGTCAGTAACACTTGCATCGCCCTCAGTATCGCCCTCAGTACTCTCGGCTATCTTCGACAACAATTCACTGCCACTCCCCCGAAATTCATCCAAACCGAGACAGAAGGCCATCCCTACTTTAGCATCGATAGGCAAAGTATTCGGTATAGGCACCTCAGGTATATACCACCAACCGGCCAATACGGCTCATCCGAGCGTCATCGTACCTTGTCCGGCGCTGAGGAGAATCTTAATTTACAACGAGGCCCCTTATTTACACCCGTCCACTGATGCGCGCTTGAACCTCGCGGAGTCTCTGATCGATCTATTGCAAAAGAGAGGAGATGCAGGACGAAGGTTGGAGTTACTGGATTTGACGAAATGTCTATACGGTGTGGAAAAGAAACATATGGCTAAACTGGGTGAGCTAGTGGATCAGTTGATCTGCAGACCGTAGCCTGCTGCGCCAGGTTTTTCTATTGGTGAATGGAATTAGGTATTCTACCTCAACTCGTACACTGAGTCCAGATGCCCTTCTCCCTCTGTTACACTATGCGCTGATGAACGGAATACAGTTGTCTGCTTGTTATCGTAATACTACTGACAGGTCGAAATATTAATGGACGTGACCTCCAGCATAAACTCACATACATCGCTTGCGCACTGGTGGCGATTCAGATGTCGACCTCCTATCCACCCGCTTGCCAAATAAGCCGGTGCAAAGGTACTGTCAAAGTCTAAGCTCACATGGTCATCAAAATGCACGAGAGGCATTGCCAGAGACGCCATCCTACTATTACAATCCAATCGCGAACTATACTCCGACAAACATGGCTGGATATTCTGGGTCTATGTATAACCAACGTCCACACCCCCGCTAGCTACGAAAATATACCCAAAAACAACTCTTTTTGGCTCAACTCGATAGACACCTCCGATTTCACCTCGCCCCTCTTCAATTCAGCTGTCGCAAACTTCTCTGCGCATTTCGCTCCTACAAAGATACAGGCTCGAAGAACCAAGAGGCCGAATGGGATACCGGAGAGTAGGATTGTGACGGTCCTGAGGACGCATAGGACAAAACTTCCTGCTTCAATTCCATTTCCGCTTGTCGCTCCACCGGCGAGTATAGTGTGAGTTTGAGCTATCGATCTAGAGGGGCACTCGAGAACGCCCGGATGCTGAAACGTCCACACAAACGCGAGCAACAAGCCCAAGAAACCTGCAGCAGGAGCGTAGAACTCAAATGTGGATTTTTGGGTGATGGTTCCCTCGAGAAGGATTTGTTGGACCATCCGTTGAAGCAGGTGGAGGGGGTTAGGGGTTGGAATTAGATTGCGGTCGTGGTCGTGCTTGGAGTGACGACGGTTGGAGCTTTCTTCGAACTTGGGTGCTATATTGGGTGCTGTTGCGGGGTACTGTCCAGCAGAAACTGAGGGATGGTTTCCTTTGTTGCGTCTGACATCCCAGTGGCTGACGTCGTCTTCAAGCCAATCTGGAGTAGGCACGCTGAGATGAGTGGAATTTGACTTTGATTTTGACTTGTTGATGTTGTCGTGAAGCACAAGAGCTGAGGTATGATATGAACGCATTCGTAGAGGAGACGTGAAGAGCATGATGGTAGTTGTAGGCCGCAAAGCTTGTGAGTGACCCCTATATGAATGTTGCCACTCTTGAAACCCCTAACAGTTTCGTTGCTCCCGTTTTGTAATTAAGAGCATACAACACCCACAAATAACTCATTCCGACTCAATTCCATTTTGCCTCAAATCAGTTATCTTTTCTCTTACGCATAACCGATGACATGATGCACAATGAATATGTCCAAGCTATAAGTCGTAAAAATGTAAAACGGTACCCGTCCAGGGCGTTGCCCCATAATTCAGGTTAACGGTTGCGCCTTCCAAGTTTTCTGTCAATCCGGAAACAGCAGGTTGAAAGCCTACACAGAAGAAAGAGTCACTGTGCATCAGCACCGGTAGGTGCATTCTCCGAGAAGCGCACGTGTCTGTATCGTACCTAATGAAGGGATGTAAACTAGGAGAGAGCGATATCAGGACGGACGCATTGGTTTTCTGGTACAGCCGACACCCCTTACAAAATTTTTCTCAACTCGTTTGTACCCTGAGTCGAGTGTTGAATCTGACGTGTCTCTTTATGCCTCTGGCCAGCAACGAGCACTGGTGAGTTCTATTCACATAAAAATGCTACATGGTACAAAGAATATTCATAAATTCTTCCGGTATTAGTTTTGTAAGAAAGTAGTGTGCAATCGGATCAAGTAACAAGCTAAGCTACGTGAATATGGTCTGTCGAGGTTATCATGCAGAGGGTAGCTATGGTGCCTAAAAAGACATAGTCAACAATCTCCTCAATGTTGGCGCTGCGGTTTCCTTGTGGCCATCAGGACATCCCCATTTTGCAAAATGTCCGTAATAGACAGTCAAAGGGTTGGATATTTCTTGTTGCATTTTCGCTGTCAGCGTTGAATGCGGTTAACCATCAATTCTTGTATTATTCTTTAGCATGATCTCACACCCCTATCGTTCTATGTATTAAAAGGCCCCTCTGGGCTGCATCACTGCCAGAAGACCTCTGCTCTATCTCTTCCACTATCTCAGCTTTTCAATGCTTCCCGAATCTCTTCGTGGCAGTTTCTTTGACCTCTTCGACGCTTCGTCCGATGTATCACCTCTCTTTTCAGGAGGTGCTGATGATGCTACCGCCTCTCCTTTGGCAACCTTTACTGTTTCTACAGAAGGTCTAGCCATGGTTGACGACAGTGTGCCAGAGGAAATCCTTGTCAACCACGACCAGACTGTAATTGGCTGGAGGGCAAAGGCCATAAAATTCTGGTCCGGTCAAATGTGTGTGTTCAATGTTTACATTACTTCAATCACTCACTCCCCTTAGAGTGTTCAAGGATGAATACGCTGTAGAAGGTACACTAGACAATGGCGAAGGAGAGCGCATTCCTGTTATCGGCTACCGGCGTGCCGGTGAACAAGCTGAACAAGGAAATGGTGCCCCTCCCACATACTACACTGCAGTTGCTGCCCCTGCATTTTCCTTTGCTGCTGCTGCTGCGGATGAAGATGAAGATGAAGAAGTAGAATTGAATTTCGATGATGACGAAGGCGACAGTGAACTAGAAGAGAAAAAAATGGAGAGTGAGAACTCAAAGAAGAAGTAAATCACTCCTCCGATATATGGTGCATACTTGAGCTAATACAACAACGTCATAGGAAGTATAAAGCGGAAGCCAAAGTTGCTAAGACTCCCTCTGTTGAGACAGAGTGCTATGTAACAGAGCGCCGTCAACTGGACAAGGACGGAAAACCCATCGGTGAATGGGCCATGTGGGGTAACATTTATATTGGTAATGAATCCGTATTTGGAGTCCCATCTACTGTGGTCAGTCTCAAACTTAATCATCACCACTTACGAAGACTCTCTGAAGCTTTTCTTTTGCATAGTTCTACGTCCAGACATCAGTCAAGCGGGTTGATGTTTCTGAGACCACTCTGACGTACAAGCAAAATGGGAAGATTTGCTATACACGCACTGCGAGGACCGAATACAATACCGATCACTTCACGTTCGATATCACTCTGGAGGGTATTGGTTCCGAGAGTAGCTTCTCAGGTACATGGACAGATACCGACGATAGGAAGGCCGAAGAAGTCAAATACGAATGGAGAGGAAGCTACTCAATGAGTGCTATTATTCCACGTGACCCCCCACCGCCTCCAATTCTTGATGATGCTGGAAACTCGCTTACGAAGTTGCTCGGGATCACCAGTAAGGGGACCCAATTCGTGACCAAAAAGCTCCCCAACTCCGACCAGACCATCACTGAAGAGAAGATTATTGACATAGCTCAGAGTGAGGGTGACCGTATTTATGGGCAAGTGAGTATACTGCCAGTTTCCTTCTCGTCAGACCCTTCTAACAGCACTTTGTAGATTCTACTGAACGCGATTCCAAATGAATATCGCCTAAGCATGTATCCCGACCTTCCAAAGCTCGATGGAGACGCAAAGTCCATTATGAATGCCAATGGCACCTTTTTCTGGCACGCTAGCACTGTAACACTGCTACAGCAATGGGCAGAAACGGATCGTGTCCCTGCAAATATCTCCTCGCGTATCCGAAAGGACAAACTCAAGTGTTTCTGGGATATATGTAAGGGTGTAGCCTGCACTGATAAATATGATCCGGTGAAGGAGTATGGCTGGGATCATAAACGGGATGAACAACTCATCAGCGATCTCAAGAGTCAGTTTTTGCAGGCCACAGCCTCTTGCTATAGGCTTGGGTATACGCGACAAGTAAACGCATTCAAAGCGTATCTAGATCAGGCTACATTCTGGTACCCCAGGTTATCTACCTGGATGGGAAAACAAGGTGTACGGGAAATTCAGAAAGAAGCCACAACTTCTATCACAAAAGCCCGCGACAAGGTCATGGAGTATCATACCCAGCTTGTACTGCTTCGAGCTGCGATGGGTGATGCGCCACTAGAGCCAGGTATTTCAGAGCCGGACAAGGCTATTGAAGGGATGGGAGAAGTACTCCAAATGAAAGCGCTTGAAGCTATCGAATGGGATGATGTCACCAAGCAACACTTTACTGAGGTACGGATCTGGCTCTTTCCTATCCCTTATGTTATCGATGGCATTCATATCATGAAACTCAGATCCTCAATTATCTAAACCTTCCGGAGGAAGAGCTGATGAAGAAGCACGAAGGTGTTGCAAAAGCCTTTGCTTCATTCAAGCAGGCTCAACTAGAGAGCGGAATAGTAGACGTTTCTCACACAACGCTCAAGCTCTTTGACAAGATGCACCAGATGTTCCCTCGACTAGGTGCATGGGAACTTGCTCAAAAAGCATCCTGGAACATCCGCTGGAAGATTATCGATGCTCCCAAGGCGGCGCAGGAGGTCCTACTTGAAGATAAGATCTTCCATGCATTATTTGATGAATTCAAATTGCAAGAAGTTGGCCGAGCGGAGAAGGTAATGAAATGGATTACTGCTCATATCCGTTCAATCATGGCTGTGGCATGCGCTGCGGTTTTCATCGGCTTGACCACTGGTGATAAATTCACAACGGCAGAGAAGGTAGTGCTGTGGGGGCATGCTACCATGACCATAGGTCATCACTTGGCACCAGCAGCACGGTGGCTCGGTAACTGGCTCAATCGCCAGCTTCCGAAGGGTGCTCAGGCGTACCTTGCTGGCATCCGTTCAAGTGAAAAATTTGCACTGTAAGCCCATCCAGTTCATCAATCATTGTCACTGACCTGAATGTTTGCTCAAGGTGGGCCGCCAGGCTTGGAAAGTTGGGAAAGCTTCTGGTCGGGGCTTTTGGTGGGTTATACTATTATGTTTCACCTCTATCTACAACTGATGATGTTTTATCTACAGCCTTTGGCCTAAGCTTGATATTTACTGTTAGAGCATACCAAGATATGGTGGACTCCATAAAGCATGGTCGTGCAATCGACGCCTTCCTCGCAACTGGTTCTTTTATTTTTATGGCAGTTGAAACACTCGTTCTCGGCGCAGCGCTCGTGATAAACCTTGGTGTTGCGATTGGTGTGGTGGCTGCTGGAACAGTCGGTGGTGCTCTGGCTCTGTGCGGAGTGATAGGCTCTGGTAAGCATAGAAAACGACGTGAGGATGTTAGGTGCTAACACCGTAAATTTTAGTCTGTATTCTTGCAGGCGTAGTTCTTGCAGTAGTAGCCCTTGCCGTTTGGTTCTTTTTCCCTCCAAAGGGACCAATGGAGGTTTTCATGGATGATTTCGTGGGGAAGAAAATGGGTAACCTAGTAAATAGCTCCTGAATATCATTTGTTCGATAGTTTAAGGCTTGCCTTTAATCTGGGAAGAGACACGGCCGAGGTTCTGAATACTTGTAATTACTAGCTATAGACTGTGCGCAGAAAACTAAATGAACACCTGATGAAGCAGAGCTGTGAAGCCATTTACATAGGTTTGTCGGTAAAGATGATCAGAAGCCTAAGAGAGCGGTGTCGTATCGATCGCCGGCAATGGAACGTAGTTCTCTATTGCTTGTATGCGTGCTAATGCACGTCTAGTTGCAGTACTTCTTATGCCTGGCCAAGATGCGTCGGTTGGGTGGTTTGGGATATCGATTTGTGGGACCAAGGAAGGGAGGGACAATGCAGCCTTAATAAGGTCGATTACATATAGAAACTTACAAATACACCTGATCACCGGGAAATAGTATAGTATCGCATGCACAGCGAGTTAATTATTCAACATATCAGACTGAACGTTGGCGGTGGAGGGGCCTGCTGGCGAAGTATGTCCTCGCTTTCAGGCTTCTCAGAGTTCATCAGTGTCTTTGTCTGGCCGAGCTCGTCTTTCCGCCGAACGACGTAGGCACATTTGCGCTTCCAAAACCCAGCTAATCGCGACGAATAAGCACACTGAGTTAAAATAGTAGGGACCCAAAATAGGATTCGTACCAGTATGAACGGTGTCGACTTTGACTTCTAACAAACCTGGTAGGCACTTTCGGAATGTTACTCTATCCGGGAGAGGATATTCGTCCTATAATTTGCAACAAAGAAGCTCAGAAAAGGACTAAGTTCTGAGCCCAAGGACATACAAACCTTGTATATCGCAGCGCACCAGTCGTCGTCATGGATGGCAATAACATTGGCGTTCGGTGCCTGCAAAGTAGATATGTTCAGTTCAACCTAAGATTAGAAAACGACTACGAACATGATCTAAAACCCATTCTTTAAGCCAAATGGAAGGGCGACCTCGGATAGACACCAAAACTTCTTCTTTATCGACCTAACTCTCATGGTGAGCACAGGGCGCATACGAGCAGTTGAATGACAACTTACATTGACCTGATTTCAGATACGCGAATCAGGTGTAATCGTTCGAAGTACTTCCTCCAAAATGATGGACCTGGTTCGTCGTACACAGTGGACGACCAGGAATCCTCAGCCTGGTGTCCGCGTGCAGTGCAAACGGCACCTTGCTCCGTGTCAACTCCGTGTGACAAGTCACATACATATGGAGGCGGTCACGGCGACTTGATTCCGAGTTCCCTTGACCTGCTACCATCACTATCCTCATCATGTCGACCCCAGAAATCATGTACCGCCAGTACGTCGGAGAATCCGACCTCCCCCATGTCATGGCTCTCGTTCAGAGCGAACTAAGTGAGCCCTATGTCATATACACCTTTCGTTACTTCCTTCACCAATGGTAAGCGCCCGCCTAATATGCTCGCGTGACTGCCTTCACTCATTCATCCTTCCTTGCTCGCTCCCTCGATATGGTTGTTCATGAAACGAACGAATGCTAGGCCTCATCTGTCTTTCTTGGTGAGCTTATCTTTGCTTTCGTGTTCTTTGCACACGGCTCATACCCGATGGTGTTTAGGCCTACCCAAGCGACCCTACCGACTCCACGCCAGTAGGCGTAATAGTGTGCAAGCAGAGCATGCACAGAGATTTGACAAACAGAGGGTATATTGCTATGTTGAGTGTGAACAAGGAGTGGCGTAAGCGCGGGATCGGTTCGTACCATTTCACCGCCCTCCTTCTATCCTCACACCGAATCTTAGATACGGGATAACCACCGAATTTTCGGTGCGGACTCTTGTTTTTCTTTTCTTTTTTATACAGCCACTACACTCATACGAAACTCGATCGAAGCTATGAAGGAGGACGGCGTTGAGGAGGTAAGCATTCCGTTCTCCCCTCTGTCCCCCCATTCCGTACTCGACCGGACTCACGTTCTGTTGGTCTCGTTTGATAATCCATCTCCGTCCTAACTCCATAATTCGCTTCCTTCCCCCCTTCACATTAAACATTTCTATCAGGTGGTGCTTGAAACCGAATTTGACAATTTCGCCGCCCTCGCTTTATATGAATCACTCGGTTTTATACGAGAGAAGAGATTACACCGTTTCTATTTAAACGGCAAGGATGCATTCCGACTGGTTCTCGCGATACCTCCATCGGAATACTCAGACTCTGGATCGGACTCCACTGGAACTTCTCCTTCCACTTCTTCACTATCCTCAAGACGACCACGACGACCACCCCCATACCGCGCCATTCGAGTTACACCCTACTCTGACGACGAAGAAGATTATGAATCTGGACGGTAAATCCCTGAAATCAAGTCACACGCCCACAATTATATCTCGTAATTTCCCTTTCTCCACACCCTCCCTGATGCCGATAAGCATTATTTTGGGACCACTATTCAGATTACTTATCAGCTTTGAGCAAACCCTCTACCCTTCTTCGCTCAAAGTGGCATTTTTTCATTTCATTCTGGATGATATAACTGGCGAGCGTCATTTGTTGCTGGCTGTATCTGTCCTTTCTGTTTTTTGACAACTCTCCGTTTGGAGTTGTGCCATACGCAATCTCAGTGATGGGCCTTATCGTGATCCTTGTACTATCTACCTTTCCCTGCCGCTTTTACTCCTCCCTCCACGAACTCTTATCCCCGCCATAATCCACCACTGAACATCGAAACCTCCTCTCGTCGGTTTGCATACCATAGTCAACATGTATTAATCACTTCCACTTCTCCACTCGCACCAACCTGCTCAGTCTATATCTGTGTTCTTTCGTGTTTTCTAACGATGTACATACCCGCCCCCCTCCATTTGTGACCATGTCCATATTCATCCGTGTTCATTATCCAGTGTACGAACAATGTTCCCGCTACGCTTTTCTTTTTTCTCTTTTCCTTTCCTTTTCTCTCTTTCTCTTTCGAATCTCTTTTTCCTCTTTCGACGTTGATGCTTGGCAAAAATAGCTATCTCTCGCGTCCACCCAGCTCCAGCTCCAGGTAATAGTAATATGATCGTCCATCATTGCAATGCTATCACGGGCTCAGGCCGCTCGGACAGTCGCGGTGTCATCATCACCATTATCCTGAGACTTGTTTCGTCCGCATCCAAGTCTATGAATCTGAGTAATTTGAGCATTCTGCAGCCGTGGATGACTGCATCCGTAGCCATAGCCACCAGGCCAGCACTAACGCAACAGCCGGATACTCAAGCTCGAGAAAGGAAGGAAGAAACTCGGGATATCGCCCTACCGAGACACTTGAGATCCTTATCATGACTGGAACTCTACAACGTTAACGTTGACACCTTCCATGTTCGAGTCTTTTTCGAGGGCTGGGAGTCGGACGCCGCAAGGGGCTATCACCCACCTGACCACCGGCCGGGGCAGTGATCATGACACGTCGACGGCTGGTATTAAGTGTTGGCATCATTAATATTGACTACCCCAAGCATGCATATCGTGTACACGCAGAATGCTTGGCCCTCGCTGGCACCCAATGTCACAAGACAAATGGAATTCAACTCAAAACCCGTTTCGCCGACGCGAGGTTCACTCACACCTCAGACTCAAAGCCAAATAATTGCAGATTAAATGGAAAATATGCCATTTTTGGTGCTACAATTTTATGTATCGCCATCTCTCAGGAACTAGCCAGGAGAGCCCAAGGGAAAAGAGGACATCTATACACGACGACCTTGTACCCTATAACCTCATCTAGTCCAAAACAAAATCCAACCATATCCCAAATCCGAAAAAAGGGTCAAGGGGTAAGGAAAGGACAAAATGCGCGAGATGCACAAAAAACATAAAAATGTATCTGCTACTCCTTTGCTCGTTGATTGCAGTGATGCGATGCGTAGTGGTGCTCGTGGTTGGAGGAGGTAATAATGCAAGATAAAATATAGAAAAAGAAAACAGCAACAAACGACAAAGGCGGGAGACTGAAAGAGGGAAGAAACGCAACGAGCTTATAGCTCGTCGTGGTCCCGGATAGGATCCTCTTCGTCATCGTCTTCACCACCAGCTCCTGCTTGGCTGTACAGCTTAGCAGTGATGGGGTTAACGACGGTCTGTACTTCCGCGAGTTTCTCCTCGAGGTCCTCGACGGATGCCGATGAGCCGTTCTCGTCGATCCACTCGGTGGTCTCCTTGACGGTGTCCAAGATGGTCTTCTTGTCCTCATCAGAAAGCTTGCCACCAAGACCCTCAGAGTCGGTAGCTTGAGTTCGGAGACCGTAAATGAAGGAAGAGAGCGAGTTGAGGGCCTCGATGCGCTTGCGTTGAGCTTCGTCCTCCGCGGCGAACTCTTCAGCCTCGCGAACCATGCGGTCGATTTCATCTTGAGAGAGACGACCCTTCTCGTTCTTGATGGTGATAGACTCGGACTTGCCACTGCATAATGATGTTAGAGACAATTATATGCGACTGACCAGATGTTACTCACGTTCCCTTATCGGCGGCAGAGACCTTCATGATACCGTTGGCATCAATCTCAAAAGTAACTTCGATTTGAGGAACACCACGAGGTGCAGGGGGGATACCAGTGAGCTCGAACTTGCCCAACAGGTTGTTGTCCTTGGTGAGCGAACGTTCACCCTCGAAGACTTGGATCAAGACAGTGGGTTGGTTGTCAGCGGCGGTGGAGAAGATCTGAGATTTCTTGGTGGGGATGACAGTGTTGCGAGGAATCAACTTGGTGAAAACTCCACCAGTGGTCTCAATACCGAGGGTCAATGGGCAAACGTCAACGAGGAGCATGTCACGGCTGCCTTCAGCGCCAGAGAGGATACCACCTTGGACGGCAGCACCATAAGCGACGGCCTCATCGGGGTTGATTCCCTTAGAGGGCTCCTTGCCGTTGAAGAACTCCTTGAGGAGTTGTTGGACCTTGGGGATACGAGTGGAACCACCGACAAGGACGACCTCATCAACATCTTCCTTCTTGACGTTGGCATCCTTCAAAACCTGCTCGACGGGCTTCATGGTCTTCCTGAAGAGGTCCATGTTGAGTTCTTCGAACTTGGCGCGGGTGAGAGTCTCAGAGAAATCGTTGCCATCTTCAAAGGATTCGATTTCGAGACGGGTGCTCTGTTGACTGGAGAGGGTACGCTTGGCCTTTTCGACTTCGCGCTTGAGTTTACCAAGAGCACGGAGGTTCTTGCTGACATCGGTACCGGTCTTCTTCTTGTAGAGCTTGATGAAGTAGTCCATGACACGGTTGTCAAAGTCCTCACCACCAAGGTGGGTATCACCAGCGGTTGCCAAAACCTCGAAGACACCATCCTCAATAGAGAGGAGAGAGACATCGAAAGTACCACCACCGAGATCGTAGACGATGATCTGGGATTCACCACCCTTTTGGTTGAGACCGTAGGCGATAGCTGCGGCGGTGGGCTCGTTGATGATACGGAGGACGTTCAAACCGGCAATGGTACCGGCATCCTTGGTAGCCTGGCGCTGAGCGTCATTGAAGTCTAGAGCGCGCGTTAGCGGCAGCACATTTCCCGCGGAAAGGGCACTTACAGGCTGGGACGGTGATGACGGCGTGGGTAACCTTCTCGCCGAGGTAAGCCTCAGCGGTTTCCTTCATCTTGGTGAGAACCATGGCGGAAATTTCCTCAGGAGTCTAGAAGATGATGTTAGATTACCACTCAGATATGCACAAAGTAGAACGCATACGAATTCACGGTCCGAGCCTCTGTGTTGGACAACAATAGCGGGCTTTCCGTTCTTCTCCTTGATCTTGAATGGCCAGTGCTTCATGTCACGCTTCACGTCTGCATCATCGACTTTGCGACCAATAAGACGCTTGGCATCGAAAACAGTGTTGGCGGGGTTGGAGTGATAGGCGTTCTTTGCGGCGTCACCAATAAGGCGTTCTTCGTCGGTGAAGGAGACCCATGAAGGAGTGATACGGTGACCCTGGTCATTGGCGATGATTTCAACACGACCATTTCGTTGGACACTAGACAAGGGATTAGATCAGGTCGTTCCCGCGAACCACGGATTTGGACTTACGCGACACATGAATAACTTTAGGACCAGCGGGCGACAAGTTAGCAACGACGCATTGAGAGCTGTTGAGAGTATCTTACGTTGTTCCCAAATCTACGGTTTATAAGTAAGTAACAGTGCTTTCGACGCGCTGAGCATCCGCCACGTACCAATACCAATTACTGTTCCGTACTCGGGCTTGGCTTCATCTGCACGAACGGCAGGGGGACATAATGTAATGATGGCGAGGAGGGCGAAGAAAAGGATGGAGAGAGAAGAGAACATGCGCCATGATTGGGGGCGCGTCGGTCGACGAGCAGTGGGACGAGCCATGGCAAGTCGAGTGAAGGAAGTTTTGACTTTAAAAAATCGAGGAGCAGCGCTATTTATTAACTCGGAGCGTGACGTGTCAGTCTTACGTGGCGAGGGCCCACGTGACTTTTCCCACATCGCCGTTGATCGACACTGCTTTGTCCGAGGTTTTGGACGCAAGCGAGCCATTTTCCGAGTGTGGGGTAATCCAGCCCAGCCCAACGTGGCCGTGTCGTCCGCTGGGCAACGGCCTCGTCGACCAGGCTGATGTCGTGCGACCACCCGGTGCTTTCCACGCCTTATCTTGACGGTGGTGGCAGGTATTTCTCATCTTATCAACGCCCATGCGCTTCTGCTCCTTTTGTGGCGTCCTGGAAATGTTTATCAGACACGCTGGGTAGCTAATCGGCTCGACGTCGACCTCTTCACCCATGTCCCAGCCAAAGGCCCCTCATGACCTGGTCGCTTTTTCAGACGAGCGCCTGCTGGCTGAACTCGGATACAAGCAAGAATTCAAGCGAGCATTTACTCCGATAGAGGTCTTTTGATATCCGATTTGATTTTGACACGTGTGTTGACGTAGGGCAGGTTTTTGGTATAGCCTTTTCGATTATTGGACTTTTGCCGTCCATTGCTTCAGTCCTATTCTATGCGATTCCCAACGGGGGCGGGCCGGCCATGGTGTGGGGAGTGAGTCGTGTCACAAAATTTGTATGGTGCTGACGCACTCACGCTCCCCAAAGTGGGCCGTTGCCAGTATCTTTATCTTATTCATCGGCCTATCAATGGCGGAGCTGGCATCATCCGCTCCAACCTCCGGTGGGGTAAATCGCTTATAAAATAGCATTTTCCAGCACCCTCTACGTGGAATGCTCACGTGGCGACTTCCTAGCTATACTTCTGGACATATGCCCTTGCTTCTCCGCGCTGGCGCAATTTGCTTTGCTGGATCGTAGGCTGTACGTCATTACTCAATGCCAACGTGTGTCCACGACTACAATTTACCGCTCAGATGCAAACACCATTGGCTCGGTAGCAGCTGTTGCATCCATCGACTGGGGATGTGCCGTACAAGTAATGGCAGCTGCTTCCATAGGCTCTCATGGAGCATTTGAGGCCACGTCTGCACAAACGTTGTACGTGTATCACACGATTCTCTCTAACTCCATCCTCCCTGCTTATTTTTGATTTTCACCCAAAGCGGTGTATATGCCGCCATCATCGTCTCGCATGCAATAATATGCAGTCTCGCGACCCCAGTGTTGGCGAGACTACAAAGTATCTACGTCGTGCTGAATATTCTGTACGTTAATTTTTGATGGCGTCGAAATCTTTCTTGACCACCCTTGTAGTTTGTGCCTAGCCATCATCATCGCCCTTCCAATTACTACACCCGCGGAGTTCAAGAATTCTGCTCGTTTCGCGCTAGCTGAGTTCGTGAACTGTGAGTCTGGATTGTTGTACACCGCGTTTGCGTTGTTCACTCGGGGCCGTGATAGTGGATGGCTGGGCCAATGGGTTTGCGTTTTTCCTGAGTTTTCAGGCACCAGCGTGGACAATTGGTACCATTGTCCCGTTGATGCGTTGATTTAGTGCTGAAGCCCGGCCTGTTCCCGTTAGCGTCCTTTGACTCGAGCGTCCACATCAGTGAGGAGGCATCAAATGCAGAGACCGCAGTTCCATGGGCAATTGTTCTCGCTATAGCAATTGCAGGCGTATTGGGGACTGGTGAGTGAATCGCGCTGGCATGACTTGCTTCGAAATTGAACGCGACTAGCCATTAACATGGCACTCGCGTTTTGCATGGGTACGGACCTTGCTGCACTGTATGACAGCGATCAGCCGATGGCCGCTATATTCGTTAACGGCTTTGGTGAGAGGGGAACATTAGCTGTTTGGGCTTTTGTTGTACTTGTGCAGTATGACTCTTTATTCTCAGGTTCGCTCGCTTGCTGACTTGTTTTATGCTAGATATATGATGGGTACTAGTATGGTAAGTCAGGGATACAACGACAATCTGAACACCCAATAAGGATTATACAAGCTACTTGCAGCATCCAGGCAGACCTTTGCGTTTTCCAGAGATATGGGTATATTTTTAGTAATCGAATAGCGAAATGGCTGTTTACGATAACAGCTCTTCCCTTCTCCAAATGGCTATATCAGATGAATTCATACACACAGACGCCCATCAATACAGTGTGGTTTGATGCCTTGTTAGCTCTTGCGCTAGGCCTACTTGCATTTGCAGGCGATCAAGCCATCAACGCTGTTTTCGCCATAAGCGTTGCTGGCCTTTACGTCGCATACGCCATCCCAATCGTATGCAAATTCGCATTCGACCACGAAACAAAAGGGCAAAGAAAATGGAGAAAGGGTGCATTCCACTTGGGAGCTTTCGTGAGTGTCCAACACCGGCATTCACTTACATGCGCTATGGATGCTGAAACTGACTCTTTTGGTTGTAGTCCCTCCCATGCGCCGTTATCTCTTTTTCGTTCATGCTCTTCATGTCCATTGTCGTCATGTTCCCACCCACCCCTCAAACTGACGCTTCGGAAATGAACTACACCGCCGTCGTTCTTGGTGGCGTCCTTGGCGGATCAATCATCTGGTTCTACTTCCCAAAGTGCGCATCTCATCATCTCTCTTCGTTCGGGCTTGGTCTGGATTCAAGGGTGCATGTCACTAACGAGCACCCACTTTTCTTTCTCTTTTTTGTTCCGTCGCTTTGCTGGCAGATACGGCGGCGTTCATTGGTTCACGGGGCCTATCTCAAATACCACGGAAGAAGAGTTTCTGGGAACGCTTACGACAACGACAACGAAACCGAGACCGATGGATGAGAAATCATCAGAAGAGATTCATGATCACGATAAAAATGTTGCAATCGCGACTTCGGCCGCGGGTGTAGTTGTGCAAGCTAGAGAGCTTCGAGACGCTTCCTCCACGGAGTGATCATGCACGAACTAACAAGTCGAGGGATCTGTGTGGCTTGGATTGCGATTGTGATGGTGGTGGTCATGCTGTTATCTGGGCGTTGATTTTGCTTTGCTTTGATCGATTCTGTTTGATGAGCATTTGTACATGGATGTGCGTACCACTTTACTTCCAAGTCATCATGGATATCATCCCTCCCCTGCGACTCGCTTCGTCCACGACCTGGGCACATGCACGTGGTGGATAGGGTTCATACAACGTCGGCCTGGATACAAGGTACATCCTGAAATGAGGAGCATCTACCCGGCGGTCGAATCCCTCTCGACGTGAAGGAACTTTGTCTCCTGTCGAATAGGCCAATCATTTTGACAGCTCGTTGGTATTACGCAAAGACAGGCTTTAAGACGTAATACGGTCGATGGTGGCATGGTGGCCATCACCTTCACTGCCCCCCAAGCGCCCCGACTTATCGATCCCAAAACTTTGATGGATGGCCCCGGGAACCTTGGAGGATAGTCGAGGCTTTGAGCCCACTTCTGTGGCTGAGGTCTTCTGTTCTGTTCTGTTCGTTTCTGTCGGTCGCCCGTACTCGCAGGTTACCGGAATCCGGAGGAGGGGCCGCTTTTGATTCGCCTGCAGTGATTAGAACACCGATCAGCTTTCATTTCACATCCATGAGTCTGCACGCCAGCACGCGACTCGTGGCCACTGGCAGCAAAGTGCCGTCGGCAAACGTGGGTACAACGCCTCACCTTTTCAGCCCCCCGATCCAGAATCGATCTTCTCGTTGCGTCACCCAGCAGGAAGCACAGAGCTCTCTACATCTTGTCCAATATGCTTTTTGATCTGGTCCTTCGTTCGTGGTAACTGTGCACGTTGATTCTTTGGCTATGCTAGGCCAGCGCGAGGTTTATAAGCCGAAGGGAATATAGATCGTGGTACGTCCCACTCCTCTCCCTCAGGCCTCTGGCTTGGCTCTAAACCATCCATCTCAACCCAGCCCAGCATCCAGATCTCCTAAAAATAAAACAGAACAAAAATGACACGAATTCTCCAGCTGATCGTTATACCTTTAGTCGTCGTAGGTAGCGCACAAGCCGCGCTCAACAGCGCCTGCTCGGTCCGCGGCACACCGGGGGTTTGCATCTCATCCTCGTCCTGCACAAACGGCGGCGGTACGTCCCATACTGGGTTCTGCCCAAACGACCCGGCGCATATCAGGTGCTGCACGAAGAATGAGTGTGGGAGGGGTGGAGATTGTCGGTTTGTCAGCGCATGTGGTTCGGGAAATACAGTTGCAGGCAGGTGTCTCTGTGACTCCAAGAAATGCATTTCTGAATACCTTATTTAAAGGCCTTTGCCCTGGGCCCACCAATTTCAAATGCTGCCTCCCAGCAGCGAATAACATAGGGAGCAGCGAAGGTAGCACCAGCAGCAACAGCAACAGCGCCACCGGCAATAGCAATAGCAAAAGCTGTGGAATCCCCAAAGTAAACCAAGCCACCATAAAGCTCATCAAAGAATTCGAAGGCTTCGTCGCCTCCCCAGCTCCAGACCCGATCGGCCTCGCAACCGTAGGCTACGGGCACCGCTGTCGCCAGCGCAATTGCGGCGAAGTGCCCTACCCCTTCCCGCTCACGCACCAGTCCGCCTCGGCGCTCCTCCAGTCCGACCTGCGCACGTTCACAAAGTGCATATCGCAGTACGTCAAGAAGACGGTGCGGCTGAACGAGAACCAGTTTGGCGCGCTCGCGTCGTGGGCGTTTAATGTGGGGTGCGGAGCGGTGCAGGAGTCGTCGTTGATTAGGAGGTTGAATAATGGAGAGAATCCGGGTGTGGTGGTGGAGCAGGAGTTGCCAAAGTGGAATAAGGCGGGTGGACATGTTTTGCCTGGGTTGACGAGGAGGAGGGCGGAGGAGGTTAGGTTCTTTAAGACGCCTTCTAATGTTATTGCGCATCCTCCTGCGTGCTGAGATTGATGTCGATATATTTAGATTACTTTCTGCTCTCTCTCTTGTTTATACCCTTGATTCTATTGTTTAGAGCACATACATCGAGGTGTGTTTGTGGGCAATAGAACCCAGGTCGTAAACAGGCACTATGTACCAGCTAGTGGCTTAAAGGTCCATTGTCCCTTACAAGCTATACCCGTGTTACTCTGTCAACAGCACCCACATATACACGATAGCAACGACAGAACACCACCCAGATATACGTACATTTTATGTAGCGTGTCCCAAAGTTCGTCTCGTATCTCGTAAATTGATACCCATAAGGCTATCGTCGTTACCGTTGCAAGCGCAAAGTTCGTCAATGCGTCGAGTTTATAGATCGGTTCTTGACAACAAGGTTGGGCTCAAGGTTAAGGTTGTAGAGCCTGTTAGCGTTGTGGAAGAGAGCGTTCTGGACAACCTGGACCGCTTCGGACTCGGTTAATTCCCCAAGTTGGACTATTTCCCGGAACACCTGCATGATTCGTGAGCTTGACGATACCCGCAACCTGACTTGATAAAGACACTTACGTCGTAAAGCGCTTGACGGGCTTGTACCGTAGAAAGGTAGAACGATTCAGGCCAGCAATGCCCATCAGCTACGAGGAGTGGGAAATTAGTAGGATCGCGCCCTGCACGAGGGGCTATCAACCTTGTGACTTACTGGACCACATGACCTTGTTCGTCGGCGTTAATTCAAAGATTTGCTTGACGATGACTCGCTGACCCTGGCCAGAAATGGTTGGGAAAATCTTCAAGGGGTGGAGTCAGTACGGCTTCAAGGTGGAGGAGATGGGATACACCTCGCCAAAGTCCAAGTATACGTTAGGATAGACGGATGCTAGGTAGCCTGCTTCTCGCGTGTATGGATAGGCTGCGTGTAGCAAAACAAAGCTGGTTTGAGGATAGGCCTTGATCATGGGTTGGAGTCGGGCGGGAGATGCCAAGAGCAAGGCAAGGTCACTATCACCGAGGCCAGTATGAAATTGGACTAAAAATAATGAATAAACGCCGAGGAGAGGAATGATCGAGACCATATATATACCTGGTTTTTTGTGTCGGCCGGCAACTTCTAGTGCAATGCGGACCACCTGATCGTTCAGCGCCTTGCTCGACAGTCTAATTTTTCCAGTCTCTTGCAGCATTTTGAACAGCTCGAGGAGGGAGTATTTGATGGCGGCAGGAGTGCCCCACACCGCGACGTCTAAGCCGGTGCGATAGCATACTATAGATTTGAAACCAACGACGCTCGGATCTTGGGCACATGCGGTGAGGGCTGCAGTGAATCGCGTATTGAATGATTCTAGGATGGGCACAACCTCTAGGGTATCAGTGGCGAGATGAGGCTCTAGGACTTGGCGAAGGAGTTCCTAGGCAGAAAAATGTTTTATATGATTCAGGTTCAGTACAAGGGATAGTGCGTACCTCCGCAACGATCTCTATTCTAACGATGCGGCGACTGGGTGAGTGAGTGAACTGGTCGTGCCACTCGAACGGCTCCGTATTTCCGGACGTGCTCAAGCCATCATCAAAGAGTATGCACTGCAGCCCCGATCTCTCAATGCTAGCGCGGCAGAGCGCTTGGTAGTCTGCGCGGGCTCTGTAGGCTTTACATGCCGACCAAGACTTTTCGACGTTTCCCCCATATAGGTCGACCAATTGCGGGAGGGCCCGTAGTGCGGCCAAAGTATGGGCCGCGTCCTGCGTCAATGCAATTCCTTCCGCTTCTGAAATGAGACCTTCGAGCGGCAGATCGTCCCGATGGTCGGGTGTGAACACGGGATGGGCGTGATTGTCAATGACGGGATAGTGGAAGCAAGCGTTGGATAGCTCGGGAAAGTCCTGACTTTGTTGAGCCACCATGGCCTTGGGTCTTTGTGGGATTGGTGGCAAAGAAAGGTTTGGACGAGCTCCTGCTGGATTGTCCTGGCAGTCCTGCCGTTGGGCCCCTGAATCCTGCCTGAGGTCTACGGATATAATGCCTCCAGCCAAATACGTCAAAATACGATTCGCGTCTAAAACTGGGGAGCGGAGACAACGCCTGTTGCGGGGTGCACGGCGACTCGTGGCCAACTCGCCGCAGAACGCAGTTCGCCACGGGGAGCACAATAGACGGTCCTTGTAGATCCATCATTTCCTGCCTATCGCAGCAGGCCGGGGTGCACCGTAAAAACGCCACCATTCTGCGTGCTGATGGAGTGTAGACGCCGCCTGATTTAGGGGTTGTGGGCACGTATTATCTTATCAGATCATTTCTCGGCGACCACCACAACCAATCTTGAGCTCTTATTAATATGCCCGTGAACGTCGACGAACTCGAGTCTGTTCTGCGGAACGCACTCCCAATCGCCCATTTGGAGATCGAGGACCAGTCAGATGGGTGCGGAGAGAACTATTCCGTGATTCTGGTCAGCGAGGTGAGCCCTTGGAGTCGGATTCCGTGTGCTGGATGCGGTAGCGAGCGCACGGAGCGCACAGGAGAGGGTCTGATCGCAGAACAGGCATTCGAGGGGAAGACCACGCTTGCCAGGCATAGACTCAGTGAGCGCTCCGTTCTCTGTGCACGTGAAAGGAGCTGATGGTGTGCTTGCAAGTCAACGACCTCCTGAAAGCACAGATCGCGCAGATGCATGCCTTCTCTCAGGTACACACCCCTCCAAACGCGTCGGTGTCCTGTGTTGACCGTGGTTTAGAAAACGTTTACACCAAAGCAATACGAGGCATATCTTGCCAAGGGGGCGTAATCTGTCGGCCATTTCGGTTCATCATCCGAACTCATACACACTCTCAAATACAGTCGCTTTCATACATATCATGTTTCATATATTGGAGTCATCTAGATATCAACAAATGTTCCTATACCATACTATCGGGAGTGACCTATGCATGCAATGAGACCTAAGAAGGGAAAAAGAAAAACGGAATGTGCGTAATGTGGTTTCTCGGCCAAGGAGCTCAGCATGAGGGAGACAATCATCAGTTCCTATTCAACTGAATAGGTTGGTTCTCCTTGTTACCGTCACCAGGAGCGTGCATAACATGCAACTGAGGGCGCGAAGCTTGACGACCCAGTGGCGCAGCCCGACGCTTAGCAGCCCTCTCCGCCCTCAAGTCGATCTGAACAGAATTCGCCCGGCCAGTAGCAGACTGGGGCGTGACACCCACCAAACGAGGACTCCCCGCGGCGTCGGCAGGTGCAGGGGATACATGCCGGCTGAAAGCTGCAGGGGAGACCCCTCTGCTGTTGCAAGTTGGCGCAGGAGATCCTGGGACTGGAGTCGCCTCTCGAGAGTCTAGTTGCACGTTCGGAGTAGCATGCTCCCAAATTTCCGGGGAGAGCGCACGGCCAATGCTCTCCAATGACGCTGTGCGGCGCACATCGGGAGCGCTCGACGCGATAGAGACGCCAGAACTGGTCCTGTGCAGCCCAGAGTTGAGGGGGAAAGAAGCGGAGGACGGCATGCGAGGGCTCGACGGCTCAAAGGTGGCAGTCGTAGCTGTGCTCTCTCTGGAAAGAGCGCGGCTGGACAAGGAAGCCACAGAGGCGCTTGACGCCAAGCTAGCCAAGGACGATGATCGGGAGGGTCCACCGGCCGACAAGTCGCTACCTGCAGCAGGGGAGCGGTGCCTTTCGAAGGCGCTAGCCAGAAGAGCAGCGCGACGAAGAGTGGGGCCAGTCTGAGAGAAGGTGACAGCCTGCTCGAACTCCTCTGCCGGAAGAGTGTCCGTCCTAGGGAGGACAGGGGTGCGAGCGCCAGGGGCGTGCTGAAGCTCACTGGCAGGCGAGAGTGGAGGGGTTGGCACTAGCTCGTTGGTCACATCGGAGGGAAGGATCGAAGGAGGGAGGGGCGGGTCGAACAACGTGCACGAAGCCAGAACAAGCCTCTGGTTGGTCCTAAAGTCCTCTATTCCTGGCACGTACTCGGCGCCTGGACCATACACATTGCACTGAAAGTCTTGCTTCCTATTCTTGACCTGTTGGACTAGCTTGTTCAAGGAGTCTAGGATTTTTCGGTCTCGCAGGTGACTAATCCACTCATTGACCTTCTCTGGATGGAAATTAGTACTACGCAGATGGTGTGGTCAAGCAAGCAGACGCACCACAAGCGTTTGCATCGTTCGCCCACTTGGCGGTCACCTTTTCGAGAAAAGAAAAGAATATCAGCGCGCTGCCCGGGACGTGGATAAGCGTGGTGTCCATGAACACTGCCAGCTCGAGTCGAGAGCTTGTGGAAAGCGTTATATCCGGATGGGATATCAGCGGCCACAACTTGGAAGCGAAGCCGATGACCAGTTTCTAAATAAAATAAGGTAAGCACCGAAATCCGTGGAACATATTAGTGGGTGAATAAATTACCTCTGCCATGTCGACCATCTGCAGTGGCATAAGATCAGATCGAGGCTGGCGGCTATGAATAAAGGTGAACCCACCAATCTCTGCTTATCTGCTGGAATGTCGTCCTCAGATATAATTCTCATGAACTTTTGTACACGTTCTATGAAGTACTTTTCGTCGTAGAGAGGTGTGTCGATCACAAAATATTCGTCGCCGTGGATAGAGACCTTGAACTTGATGATATCCAGCTTGTCCAACATATCGTTGAGCCGGACACTTTCCTCTTGTGAGATGGTCATGAAACTCTCAGGCTCCATTTTTCTCGATGGTGCTCGGTCTGGTAGAAGGCGGGTGAGGGGCTGGCTGACTTGGAGTTCTGGTGGGAGGACAAGAAAGCCCGTTTCCTCTCTGCCTTTATATTGGGCGGTGCCCCTTCAAAGCAAGCCACAATGCGGCGGTTGAAACTGTGGCAGACTGAGGAGCTGACATCACTCGTGTCCAATGCGACGAGTGCTACTAGTGAGTATCTATGACAAAACCGGCCACAGAAATGAAATGAATGAAAGCTTTTTGAGTCTGTATTCCCCTTTTAGCCATCTCGCATGGGTACCACTCACTGATTAACAAAGAGCAAAGCCCAAATGAATCCCCTGTCCACAGCAAGGCTGGAGTGTGTCGGCGAGGTTGTACAATAATGAATAAACACACGCAAAGATCCGGATTTGGGCTCCTGTCATTCAATTCAACCTCGGGCTACTTACCTCCGCGCATGGGATGAGCAAAGAGCTGTGAAAGGCTCCATTCTTTTGTCTGTGCCATGTTCTCGACTGTGGTTTGTGCAACAGGTTGTTCGGACAGTTTTGGTCAACCTTCCTGTATCGTTTCGGACAATTATACACTGTGACAAGGGTTACACCAGGCTATGTACAACGCGTTATTCTATGCTCGGAATTTAGTGGCCCTATTAGACCTAATCTCAAGCCGCGTTTTCCCAGTGTTCAAGGCATCCTGGATGCGGACTGGAAATGGCGGAGCCGTTGAAATGCTCAGACTCTTCAAGTGCTTCCTTCTCGACTTGAGTGCCACGGCACTACATTGTGGCACATTCGTACTATTGGCAACCACAGAACCCCGAGGGCTTGTCGCCGACCGCCAGGAAGTTCAAGATCGCGCGCCACTGCTAATGTGTTAATTAGATTCACGTGACCGTGCGCGCCCGGGCCGTCGGGCAAGATAACCCTGGATTTCGTTATCCATTCATCTATCCAAGGTCTCCAGGGACAGGAGCTTCAGTTCAGGCAACATGGCATTCTACGAGCCACCATATCCTCCCCACGACCCTCGGGATAAAGCTGGGTAAGAACTCTTCTAATGCACTCCCCCAAATCAATCAATACATTGAAATTCGGCGTGTCCCTGATCGGTGCATAGATTTTCGTAAGTATAGCTACCTCGTGGTGTTAGCCGTACCCTGGCGCTGAACAAAGGCATCAGATATGACACTGTTGTTCGCCGATGGCCCGTCATCATAACTGGGGTCATTGACTACCTCCATAACCAATGCCACGATCTTTCCTTGCAGGCGCAAGAAGCGCAACGTTCTGGCAAGACCAAGGATGCTGAAGTGTTGGAGGAGAAGATCGCACAGGGGAACAAGATCATTTCCAAGATTAGCGAACTGAAGTATCGCATGGCTCGTGATCACCCGTTGGAGTGCGTGGACTGTTAGGGCATAAGCATTCAGTGTACTCATGTCACCTAGGAATTTGCCCGAGGATGGAGAGACCCTCGTCGATACGTACAACTCGGAGTTGGCGCGTTTAGCTTCTATTGGCAGTAATACATGGTTTACTGCGCCGTGGCTATATGCAGAGTGAGTGAAGGGAGGCCACAGTATCTAAATATTGCATTGACTACCCCCAAAATTGAAGGTGCTACTTGTGCGTTGGATAGCCTGCTACTGTTGTTACACAGTACTCAAACAGGATCTATGAAGGTACCGGCTCCTGCGCTCATACTTCACACAGGCAAGCCACTGGGCGAGTGTTGACCCATTTGGTCACCAGAAGCTTGGAGCTTTTCAGCAATCAGGAAAATCAATTTATAGTATGCTTCATATCCATGCGCTGATGCTTGCTTCATGTCAATGGTTGCCGATAGAGATTGCCACTACAATGCATGAGTTAGAAGTAGGAAAGGCCGCCCTCGGAACTGATCCCGAAAAGCTAGTTGTTCTGTTCATGGAAATGATCCAGATGTGTTTATGGTATGAATCACGCTTATTAAGTGAAGAATGTAGGCACTGATATATTCTGGTAGGGGAAACGCCACTGTGGGTCGGATGCACTAGTGCTTTCGAGTTGTCATCTTATCCAGTCCCAACAGGATCTATCGCTCCTAACTCACCTTACACCTTCCGATATAGCCCATTTACAGTCTGTTGGTCGAGACGCACAGGCAGCAAGAAAGCAATTTATCTTGAAGGATGACCAGCAGGCTGTCTGGAATCATGTGCAAACCTTACGGGGCGCCCGTATTGACTTTGTCCTTGATAATGGTACGGCCTACATGTTTCCAGAAGCAAGACCTAATCAAGTGCCTTCACCTATGCAGCTGGATTCGAGGTTAGTTATCTTCAAGTTAGACTTTCGAGTCGCACTAATTTTTGTCTTAGCTTTTCACTGATATAGTGTTTGCCGACTTCCTGGTTACTTATACCCCGTATGTCTCCAAAGTCGTATTCCAGTAAGCTAAATCAGATAGTATACATTCAAACTACTGAGGTGCAATTAGCCCCAAGTTGATCCCATGGTTTGTATCAGATGTTTTACCCATCGACTTTATACAGACTCGTGATCACCTCACGGACCACCGAGCCTTCTTTGGTCTCGACCCAGAGAAGGATGGTGTTAAAGCTAGTCAAGGACACCTTGATCAATTAGTTGCACGATGGAAGCAATACGTTCAAGATGGCATTTTCTCGCTTTCAGTACCACAAGATACTCCACTTGGTTCCAGCGTGACTAATACAAATGCTAAGCCTGCAGAATTTTGGACGAGCCCGTGGCCTTATTGGGACTTGAAGCTTAGGGCGCCAGAGACTTATGAGCATCTGAAGGATAGTGGCCTGGTGATCTTCAAGGTACGATACGATAAATTAAAAACGCTGTGCATCATTATTCATGTCTATCATCGGCAGGGTGACCTTAAGTGCGCATACCTTTATTTTGTGTCTTGTAACTTGAATGAGTATTCAACCGCATGTAAACAGCTATCGCAAGTACGCATTCGCTCCTGTGCTTCGACTTAGTGCTATGCTTATATTGCCGTTAGACTTACTGGTGATATCAAGTGGCCTGCTTGGACCGACTTTGCCACTGCCCTGGGTTCGCATACTCCACCTAATTCTTGGATTGCAATCGACTAACAACACGAGTTCTTAGGTCCCCTTGCGGGTTCCTTCCCGTTGTTGAGCCTGCGCACCAACAAGGCCGACGTTGTAGTAGGAGTTGAGCGATCTGTAGCCGAGAAGTTGGATCAAAGCGGTGAGAAGTGGCGTGTCGATGGAAGGTGAGTAATTTCTATATAAATCAAATGGAATTGAGTTGTATCCATGATATTTCAGATATGCATTGATTTCCTTTTTGCCCGCCACCGGTTCGTAGTAGGGCTCGCGTCGATCGACGCAGTATTTATCTATTGGCATAATGGAATTACAAGAATAGAAATTTTGACCAATGAAATTTGACAGCCGAGTGACGCAAAAAGAACAAAGGGCATAATTCTTGATGAGGATGCTGTCGGTATATTATGCACTCCGGCGTTCTCACTGCACTCATATCAGCATCTCAATTTTTTGCTCGCCACCGCACGGCTCTGAGAAGCAACTTTGAAGATATTCACATTGATTTACAGCATACTTCCCAAAGGTTAGCAAGACCATGTGCTTCTGGAAGGTGAGGTCATCAGCATAACGCCATAGCAGGTTCACGCGCTGTCAAAGTCGAAATAGCTGATACTTAACGTCCTTCTGAAGATAAAAAATGGACCCCCCTTCGAAATCTCCTGTATATACCAATGGGTCTAACTCGCTCCATTCTACCTCTTTGGATTACTGCAAATCTTGTTCATGGCCTAGTAACCCCTGCTCCACCAGTCCAACCCCAAACGAACGACACAAACCATCGTCATGCCCAAGTATTGATCCTGGGAGGCGGTGTAGCAGGAATCATCGCAGCACGTACACTGATACAAAGCGGCATTAACGACGTTCTTATTATCGAAGGACGAGACGAGTTGGGTGGCAGAATGAGGAGTCACCAGTTTGCAGGCAAGACGGTCGAGTTGGGCGCTAATTGGATCCAGGGCACGCGGACGGGGAAGGGTTCTGCGAATCCTATTTTTACACTTGCGAAGAAGCATAATGTGCAGGTGGTATTTAATGACTTGGAGGACGTCAGTGAGTGTGTAATATTCTTATTATCGAGGTTATCGTAATTAAAGACCATAGCCACTTACGATGACACGGGGTTGGTTGATTATTCGTCCATCCTGAGCGAGGCTATAGACAACCTCGACGCCTTAACGATATTAGCAGGTAAGAGTTTGCTGTCCGTGTGGAAATTGACATCAAGAGAAGGTGGCGTTGCTGATTCCGAATAAAAGGTGAAAGAGTTGCCAAAAGGCTAATCGACACCTCTGCGCGCACCGGATACAGTCTATCTGCCTCGAAGCCAAAAGGAAAACAAGCTGCAGCTTGCGAGTACTATCAGGTTAAGTGCTCGACTTGTTTCAATGGTGTTGGTACTGATCAGGCGTCTGACCAGTTTGATTGGGAGTACGCACAGACACCAGAGGAGAGCTCGTGGCTCGCATCCGCTTGGGTCAGTATGATGACTGCTCTTGGATAACCTTGGATAACCCCGTTATAATACCTATCATTCCATAGAACAACAACTTCACCTTTGATGCTGACCAAGGAGGATTCTCGGAAGATAACCTTCTAGCAATTGACCAAAGAGGATTTAAAACTCTCATCCAGAGCGAGGCGGCTGAATTCCTGCAACCGGATCAGATTCTCTTGAACAGCACCGTCGACAGCATCTCCTATTCGGGTACGGGTGTTCGTGTCACGCTGGCTACTGGGGGGATTATCGGTGGGGATTACGCACTGTGTACATTCAGCTTAGGCGTACTGCAAAACGACGATGTCAGTTTCAACCCTCCTTTGCCAGGCTACAAGCAAGAAGCGATTCAAAGTATGACCATGGCAACCTACACCAAAATCTTCTTGCAGTTCCCCGAAAAATTCTGGTTCGATACCGAGGTCTGTGATCTCTGGCATTTAGTGGCCGATTAATAACGCGAAAATCTAGATGGCCCTTTATGCAGACCCAGAACGTGGAAGATACCCTGTGTGGCAGAGCTTGGATCACCCCAAGTTTCTCCCAGGCTCAGGTATCATCTTTGTCACTGTCACTGTAGGTCTATTAATCTTCCGGCATTTATGTTATGATAATTGCTTTGCTCCAAGGGCGACTTCTCAGAAAGAATCGAAGCCCTGCCGGATGATCAAGTAAAGGCGGAAGCCATGGATGTCTTACGCAAAATGTTCCCAAATATCACTGTACCTGAGCCGAACGATTTCTTCTTCCAGCGATGGCATAGCGATCCGTTCTATCGTGGGACGTACTCCAACTGGCCCGCCTCCTTTACAAACGGCCACATGGAGAACTTACGCGCGAACCTTCAGAGACTATACTTTGCGGGAGAGGCGACAAGCGTAAAATATTTTGGTTCGTAGTTTTCAATATTACGACATGGAGGATGAGGCTAATAAGGTTAAAGGTTTTCTCCATGGCGCCTATTTTGAGGGACAGAGCATGGCAGAAGTTATTGTTCGGTGCATAAGAACAAATGGCCCACAATGCAACCAACCTGGTCTTCAGCGAGTTGCGGAAATTACAAACCCCCAGCCTTACGTGTTCGACCTTTGAATGTATTTACTTGATCATGATGATCGCAGGTGCAGTGCTTAGGGGTAGAATCTTTAACCCCAAAAATAGTAGTGCGCAACGGTTGTCCCGATGGCTGTTGGTAGCTGTTTACCAAGGGGAGATCTGGTCGTCACATTCAATGCAGCCCTCCAGCGCTCAACCGCAATTGTTTCGGACTATGAAGAGACCCTGTATCGTGGCACGTTAAGCCCAAATCACCTCTCCGACCACCGCATTTGCAGCCTGGAGGGTTCCAGGCGGAGGGCCACCGGACGCGCCATGCGATCCTGATACTGTGGTTGCTTTACTTTCCCCGTTTGCCACTGCGGGATGTCATAGTTACCACATATGATGATGTCGAAGTTCCAAGGGAACCTGGAGTAAAAGGCGTGGCGCACGACCTGTTTATCCTCCCCTCCCTTTTCAACCCATCCCTCTCATCCCTTTGTGTCTCGTCGGAGCTGGTCTTCGCGTTCGTCGACACCCTGGCTCCTTGCGCCTAGTACTCGCTGTGGTCGACAGCAATCCATTCGTTTTCAAACTGTCCTGGGTGGTATATACCAATTGGCATTTTCGTGTATAGCCTATGCTGCGACAAACTGCACGAAGTCTATGGAAGCACCTGCTTTTTCTCAGCCGTGTGAAGGTCCTGGTAAGCATTGTGGAGCTGTCCATCTACGAGAAATGGGAACTGAGTGCCTCTTCAGTATGCTAAAATAACCTTCACGCGCTACACAACACTCTACTTCCTTTTCGCTTTCCTTGCTTGCGTGATTTTGGTCATCTTTCAAGCTTTCACCTATGCGGATAACTCTCAAGCCGTAGACATCATTTCTGAGATTGTTCTCGAAGCTGGATCCCCCGCGGTTATGCCCATGATCAGTGATACCGGTGTTTTATCTATCTGTCCTTCGATCCCCCAACCTGGAGTCAACTGTACTGCTATTGAAGGACAAATCCGACCTTTGGCTTCGAGGGCAATTCCCACTTTTTCAGAACTCCTGACTGCTGTCCCTGTTTCCCTAATCCCTGGAGCGACAGTTGTACGCCGAGATTTGGATTTCGAGACTGTATATAATGAAGCGGGGGATATCATTGGAGTTGAAGTAGAAGGAGGGGAATTTATGAGCATGCAGTGTGTGACTGCTTTGATGTGGCTCCAAGACGTGTAAGTGTGAAAAGCTCAGATTTCTTGGTGGTCTGTTTTTACCTATTCCATCAGTTTGAAAGATGCGACACGAGAAGACGTGGTTACTCTCGCCTTCCACATTTGGTTGTTCACGCTCTCAATAGTTACTGTGAGTGGCTGTTCCAAGCCGTTGATCGTTCATATCTACATATCCAACATCAGATCCTCAACGAGTCGCTCCCCCATTTGGCTGCCGGTTTGTTTGCTCATGTTCTGGGAACTGCATGGGCAGGTTCTCGTATCGTAGTTACGCGGAACTTGACAAAAGTTTATCAAGACCTCATCGTTTCGGGTCCTTGTAGCGGTGTGGATCTCCTAGGAGGATGGTGGCATGAACGATTTATGCGTACGGTGAGTATCATATTTTTTGTTGCGTAGCATCTCAAGGTTGACGATCATTAGATCCCTATTCTCGTCCTAAACGCCGTGGCCCTCGTTATCACCATATACTTCTCGTATAAGCTGTTTCAAGTATATGCTCGCCAAACCTTCAACCGTGTTGGATCTTCCCCCCGTATTCACAATGTGTACAAGGTTGGTCATTCTTGCATCGCGTACCCAAGTGAAATAACGAGGCCCGGCGACCATAGCTTGTTCTTGTGTTTTCAGTCAGCTTACAGTTGACCGGTTTCTTCATGCTTGCGTCGACAGCTATGTGGATGGATAAATTGCTTAACGGAAATGGACGCCACTTGACGAAGCATCTACATCTGTATTTGGCAGCTTTCATTGTGGTTCTACTGGTACATGACAATTCTATATTCCCATATTCCCTGTTCTCATCTATTTACAGGTTCAACTGCCTTGGCTTGTCGTGGTATGTTCTCTGCTGGAACTCTCAAGGGCTTCTCATCATACCATATGTAGGGATGGGTTGCTATCCGTCGTGAGGGTCGTAAGCGATTTATAGCATGGGTAGTCATGTCTCTCGTCATTTTAATTATTCCGGCTCTTATGTTCACAAGTGCAAGTACGTATCACTTTATGCTCTCTTCCTTTCTACAAGGTTCTCACAATCACACCCAAGTCTATCGATTCATATTCGAGACATGGGCATTCTTCGCAACAGTCACTGTCACCGGGTATATCCTGATGGGCGGCACATTTCTCTTTGGACTGTTCTGCCGATTTCATTTCGGCAGTGGCCTCGTCGAATACTGTATGTCCTTGTCCTGCTTCTATCAAAGAATTGACGCTCATCATGCTCAGTACACGCCCCCGAGGTCCCCGAAGGCGCAGACTTCGCACCAGTTGTCATCAAGAAGAACAGCATGGAGAAGAAGCCCCTCGACCTCGAAGACCCACCCATCTCAACGATCTCAGCACCAATGCCCGTTCTTCACCCACCTCCTCCTCGTAACCTAGCCCACCCACGTCCATCATCATCAATCTACTCCGAAGGCGGCTTGAGCACGATCAAGGTCTCAATAACCCCCGAATTCCTCAATCCACTGGCGAGCAACTCCCTACGCTTCCTAGTCCGACCTCCTCGTATCAGAGGATCCGTGATAGGAGTAGCTGATTCGGTTTCAGATAGAGACAGTTTCATCGACGGTCCGCACGCACCACCACCAAGTCCCCCAGTCCACCAAATCGTCCATCGGCGATCACCCGAACCCATTGGAAACTTGAAGACCAAAGTCGGGCTTCCTACAAACCCCAAAGCGTGATCAAGTAACTACACTACCCACGTCTACGAAGACGTCCTGTCGTTCACTGTTCGTTGTAACACCCCCTACTAGGCATTTCCATGTCTTTCGTTGCCTTCTTTACCACTGGTTGGTTGCACTACCATTCTTCGTTCCACGCCACCTACCATTCATTTAGAGAGTCATCTCACACATGCTCCGTGTATTTTACTACCTGTAAGCTGAATACCCAAAACACTTCTATGCTGTGGACTCCACGTTCGGCGGTAATCACGACGCATCGGGGGTGATCAATTCAATTTCGAAATCACAAGCAACGAAATAGCAAGTTTGAAAAATACACCATGGTAGCGCTACAAGACAGTCCAAAGCAAATATGACAAAACCTTCGCATAAACAAATCGAGTCCATTCGAGTCCTTAATCGTGTAAGTCTATAAGAAAGAATAAAAGTAAGGTCCGCGTCATGGCCTGCTATAAACACTGGGTGGGCGTCTAATGGGCTGCAGGTCTCTTGTTGGTGGGGCAATACCGGAGTTTTGCGAGTATAGCAGAGCCGGAGCAACATCCGCATAGCTCGAGACCGACTTCTTCCATTTACAGTAGGAACGGCCTTTATCTTTGTCATGAGAAGTACCTCTCTCTTCATCATGCGGGAAAACCTCCTGTGTGAAGTTAAGGGAAGCCAGTGCTGCTTCTGCATGAACTGTGATGCCCAGAGAGATATACCAAAGACGTGAATGTAAGAATCAGTCAGGAGCTGTGAGAAGGCTGTCCACGTACGGTATTGTGCCAATCCTCTGTCAAAGTTTAGACGACAGATCACGGATAATCCCATGCTTGAGACAATCAATATGAATGATGCAACTGTCAAGCATGCGAAAAAAGGCCACTCCATGAATGTCCTGTACAGGGGAAGTTGATGAGAGCGATCAATCGTAATCAGGTGCCGGGCTTGAAAGATGTGAATACTCACGCCCTGTAAACGATAGAATAAAACATGACCGACCACCCCACGATGAACAGGAAGGCAATCCCGAGGAACACCAGTAATAGCGATTTCATCTCCCTACGAATACCATACCACCCCTAGAATAGATGAGTAAAAATAGCCCGAGGGAGATTAAGAACCCGACGGACCGTAGCAATCCATGGAAGCAGAAGCTAGTTAATTACAGAGATTATCAGGGCGATGTTAAGAGGGATCACAATCAGATACATCACCATGGTAAAAGCCAATCAAACTTACGATTGCAGTCAAGATGAAGACAGCTTGATATGCGTCGGTATGCTCAGACAGTAGCTTGATAGCAGTATTGAACAGGACGTCCACCCAGAGGCATATCGCAGCAAGGAGTACAAAGACTTCTAACTGCAAGCATGCTAACACTGCCATGAAGAACTGGGATAAGATCAGATGATATGCAAATCTCGACAAAACTTCTTCAAACCTTGAGGATGCGGACAATATGATCCGGAGCGCCTAGGCGCTTGAAGGATTGTGTACTATAAACCTTGTGCAGTCGTCAGTTCAGAGCCAAACGTCCGATCCAAGTGGCTCACACACCTTCAGCAGTGATATGGACAGGTAACCCGCTGTTAGTACCGCCGTGGCATTGAGAAGTAGATCTGGTAACTGGACATCGCGTGAGCACAAAGGCGTACGCTGATGACAATTCTATCACCTCATATGCAGTTCGTGTCTTGAAATAGTCACCGAAGAGGTTCACTTGGCAAGGAGAGCGTGGAGAGTTGATCAACTCAGTGAACTGACGCTCATAGTGCTTCGTTCGCCAAACCGCATATATAGACCACGCTGAGAGCAGTCCTCGCGTACACAGGACTGCCAAGCTGCTCGGGGAATCAGCCTGCAGTACCAAGGCTGTATGCGCAAAGAACTTACATATGGGGTGCGGAGTCGTTCATTAGTGCAATCATAGAGATTGCAAAGAGCCAGAACTGCAGGATGATAAATGTCAGGTCCTCCCTCCAGAGATTGTATAGACTGTTAGGATCATGTCTGTGAGTACTAGTATGAGTAACGTAAATCCGGGGGTGTCAACGAACATTTGCTTTGGGTACAGAAGTAGACCAGTGCAGTTCTCTGGCAATGGTATAGAGTTACCGTCTCGATCTGTGAGTCTGACCGCGTTCCCGTCCGGAATAGTGGTGTCATTTGTGCGTAGAACAGACGAGACCACTAGGCCATGACCAATAGAATTGGACTTGAATCCAAAGGGTTAGGACGAAAGCAGGCACAAGCGGTTGAAGGGGTACTAACGATAGTTTGACGCAGGAGCATATCGTCCTAACAATGAACTCGAATGATACTCGATTGGTCAAACGGGTAAAGGAACTTACTGGTGAGATGGTTATCTCCCCTTTGGGGACCGGGAATATATCTGTGCAGGGACTTATCGGCAAACCGTAGGGTATATCATTGCACATTTGCAGTCGTAGCTCATCATACGGTCCATGAAGGAACGAAATATTTCTTGGTGGTATATTAGCTGCCTTGATGATACCCGTAAGGACAGAGGTGTAATCCACGTCAACGGAAACTAGGAGTGATTGAATGATCCCCTGGGCAAAGCAATGTACAAAGCTGAACAGGAAAAAAGCGACGGTGATGCGATTAAGGGTTATTCGAGCACACTGTTTTATGTTAATAAAGAGCACACTGTAATCAAATGGACTTACCACTTCGTGAAATCTAGCACTGATTCGTTCTGTGAAGGTCATGACAAAGGGATATGCGGAAAAGGGTGATGAGGGTGAACAAGAAGTGACCCAGCACTGAAAGAGAAAGAAATAGAAAAGCGGAACCCCTGTTAATCCCGTCAAGGGGAACAACGCAAGTGCGGTGAGGTGAGGGAGGAAGTAGAACAAGGCCCTAACATCCAACCGCCCAGCAATTCCCTCTAATATCCGTTATTGCATCCAATGGTTCGAGTTCTATCAGATTCCTATTGTACAGCATGGAAGCTTATTCTCCACCAATGGGATGCCTTGTGTAGCCCTCTTGATTGACAGCGGCCCAAACGTGGGGATGTCCGCATCTCAACATCCGCCCCATGGGAGGTACGATCTGAATAAGGTGAACCCTTCTCATTGTTCTTCACACTAGCTCCGTCAAAAGAGGTTTGCTTCCTTCGCAACGGGTATCGAGGGACTGGGCCAAGTCTGAATGGAGAACAAAAACCTTGAATTCTCAGAGCCTCGCATTGAGCATGTCAAGGGCAGGCTGGGAACGCCACGAACTGTGGTATTGTACTTTGTGTGCGGTAAGAACTCACTGCATATACCTCAACCTACTGGCCCCTGGACTCCAAATACTCATACTGCTGTCATTGGCACCTCCTACTTAGCGAGCATTCTGTAAGGGTAACAGAAAGACCTGGAATATGAGCATATAGGCTTATGCGAGGATTCTGTGTTCAAGGTTGAAATTTCTTTTGTTTGGTTCGGTATGCTAGCTTTTCCCGCCCAACCGTCGCGACGGTGCCAACCCGAAGGCTTGTCGTTACCTGGTTGACTACCTAAACTGTCGCCTTGTACCCACCCTTTCATTGAATCCGGTATTACTGTATCAAGCCATTAGGACCTTGCATGCTCTAGCGTACGGGGGGCATTTCGAGTTCGGCGCAACGCAGGATGGCAGTGGTGATGGATCCACAGAGCATGCAACACAAGGACATTCGCGCTGGCAGGCTATAACAAACCTGTGAGATTTACTCCATTTGGGGTAGGACACAAATAGCCGCTTGTGTATTCGGTGTGAATATATTGTCGTTGCGGTTACCTGCCATTATCTCAACCAGTCTAAGGAGGGTCGAAGTCCCAAGTGATGGCTTTGCGAATCATACGCATCCCGAAATTACCAAAGCCCACGAAAGGGGATGCTTTACAAGCAATTATCGTAGCCTCAGCAGTCACCAGGGACTTGTCGAACATGGCCTTGTTTCCTCCAGCGGCGGCAGCGGTGTCAATAGTTGGTAGCATTCTCACAACTGTTCAAGTAAGTGCGGCCTTTTTGAATACGGTCTTGCTAGAATACAGTTTCAGGAAGTACAGGTGCGGCCTCAGTTCCTCGAATTCAGGACTGCCCTTTGTTCTCAACTAGTTAGAACTGCCATGATTAATGATACGGACAGTCTAATAAGGAGGCTTGTAAACGGTACGTTACTTGCGTAGGGACAAACCTGAAGTTTATCAACTTGAACTATGGCAGTCTGGCTCGGAGGTGTGCGGCTATTTTGGAAGATATCGCAGACCAGATGGATGGAAGGTGGCACCGGGCCCCACCATTGTTGATCAGAAACTTGCAAAGATTTGAGCAGTGAGTGCAGGATGCTGGTGCTTGCCATGCACGTCGTTCATTACCATGTTTACGTTACATTCAACTTTTAGGACATTAACCCGCATACTGCAGTTTATGGAAGCTCAGGCAAAGGCCTCATGGGGCGAACGCTTCGTCAGAAAATTTTCTGTTGAAGCTGCATTAGCAGATTTTCATGCTATGCTCGACGATGCAATAAAGTCTTTCCAGGTACTTGTTCAGTTGATTTTCTCTGACAAACACTCACTCAAAAGTCTGTCAGATTGCGACCCTGATTGATATCCACCACGCCGTTGCTAATCCAGATGGTGGTGTGCCTACGAGCGCGGGCGGTCCAGAGGCACCGCCACCTTATTCTCCTCAAGAGGGCAGCGCGTCACCCGAATCCAAATTTATTGGGATACACGAGGAGCAGCATGCTCCGCTTTTAGAAACACCTGAAGAGCCAGTCGAAGATATTAACCTTTACACAGAGGGTGTTCTCGAAGATCACGGCGTAAGAGACATTTCATCCCTTCTACGAAAGCGAGTGGTTTTCACAATTCCTGTCTCATGCATTACTCGCATAGTTCCGCCGTTTTCACCAATCAGGGGTGCGATTGAAAACAAACTCAAAAATGAACGATGGTTGGTGGTCAAATGCAGCTATCGCCGAAATAGATGGACGAACCCAGCTTGTTAAACGCTATGATGGACAACAAAATCAGGCTCTTCGCGTATGTTACAATGATCCCACCAGCCATGAGAAGAGTGATTGATCGTTCCTGGTCTAGCATTGGTTGCACGATGTTAAGCTTCTTCAGAACATATAGTATGTTATTTGGAAAAGCTTAGTGATGGTTCTAATAGTTATCCTAGCCACCCGAATCTCCCTCAGTTAGTCGGGTACTCAGCCGGAGATGCACCAACACCATTCATCGTGCTTTCAAATGGTATGTGATTTGACACAGAAGTGTGCATTGTGGATTGAAGTGGGGACTCTCCAGTGCAAACCCGGGCCGCACCATCACTCCTCCTAAATGTATTGCGGAAGGAGGGCCTGGCTGCTTGTGCAAACCTTGCTCTCAATTTCGTAAATAATCCCTTATATTCGGGTATGGGCCGCTAAACTTATCCCTACATGACAGTACAAAGACGTCACGGTAAGTGCCTTTCGGTGAGAAATGGGGTAACATATGCTCAGTTACCATAAAGGAAGCCACGTTCTACCTTCAGCGCCAGCGTGGTCTCGACGACCATGGCCTGCAAGACTTTGTAGATGTAAGTCGCCTGAGCCCTTCGCCAGTTTGAGTCCATATTTAAAGGAATTCCAGAAAGCTACATTCCGAGTGGACGGCTCCAATAAATTGATCATGGGATTACCTCCCCTGGACACGGGAAATTGGGTTACTGCCCGTAACTATGGTCTCACAGAAAGTCTTAGAGGTTCTGTTCTCAAAGTAGGTACGCTTAGATCGCGCATATATGTGCTGAAACTAAGTATACCAGTTATTACCAAACTCTGGAGTCCTCCAGTACAAACGAGACGATGGAATAGGTGCGATGCTAATGCCACTGGTGGAGTTCATAGTACCTCACTCCCTCTTTGCAATAGATAAGGGAGACATGACGAGGAGTATCACTCATATCGTATCTCTAATTCGGGGCCTGTTGCCAGCGGAGAATGCACCACCATCGCTTCCTGCTCGCATTACTGAATTAATCGAGCCTGAGGATAACCTCGAAGATGACCTCCCTCTAGAACCTCCCAAACTCTCCCTTCGTCAAGTCCGACTCACAAATATCGAGGCGAACACTCACAATCATTCGTGGTACCAGAATTCGTCTATTCCTCCTCACAAGTTTGAAGCTGGAGACTTTGGTTATCTCCTGGATGGAGGAAATGATTTTAATGCATTTATGAAGTTAGGTAACATTTTCAAAGATCATGTTGTGAAAGAGGAAAGCGGTTACAGAAGGGAAGCAAAAGCTTATGGCTCACAGTGGTGTTGGGATGATTTCGGTATTCCGCGTGTTCCTATGCAATCATTCCCACTTCCTCAGAATATCCATTGGTAGGTAACCATCTCGTAGTTTATTGATGCGTTGACAAAAATATCCTCAGCTGGCCGATATCCGTTCCGCCGAGGAAACAAATCGACTGCCAGGTCACTCACGAGCACTCCATCGTCGATGTGGGGCAGACATGGAAATTTATGCTCGACAATGCACAACGCCTTGCTGAACAGCACAGCATAAAACCCGAAGAACTTATTTTGAGTAGGTGCTATCTCTTAAATTACAAACACTGGCTCTCACAAATCTCTTCCAGTCATACGAGCAGGTGTCACCCAAGATTTCTACATACGGGATTTCCGTCCTGCACCCCTTCCACTTCCATTTAGCAATAGAGGACCAACGCCAGTTCCTCCAGGATTCGGATTCCCCCAGCGGCCAGGCTTTGGACATCCTTCCCACCCGACTCAGGCTCATACACGCTTTCCTCACCAAAATCACATACCCCCTCTAGAGCCGTCAATACCATCTATCATGTACTTAATGACTTGTGGAGACTCAGATCCTGAATGGCAGCCTTATTGGTCTCATAGTCCTATGGCCGTTCCGAAAGGAACGACTCCACCGAACCTGGACAGGCACTGGACTTATAAGATTGGGTGGTGCGTTATATTCCGTGCTGCAGAATGAGCATGTTCTAATTCCGTCAATACTGACCGTAAATTTCGTTTGCTTGCTTAGGTGTAATGGCTTTATAAATTGGGTGCAATTACACCCAGAAGATTTTTCGTCTTCCTAAAGTGCTGAAATTCTGCGTGCATAATCCCTGGTCAATATATTTATTTCCACATACCTCTATCTGTGACAATTACTCGTATTTGAATGATACGCAATACTGCCCGGAACCCGAGATGGCACGCGAGCATTCGCATTGCTTTAAGTCGTGCATTGCAATATTCTATTGAGCCTACTAGGTAAGGCATCATATTAGCTTTCCTTGTTTGACGACATTATGTTGTCGGCTGCTCTCCATTCTACGTGACTTGTCCGACAGGTGAAATGCTAATATTGGCTACTGTTGAGGCTATACGAAGAGTCCCTAATTCCCTCTGCTTGAGTTTCGCAGCGGTCAACGCTAACTCCAATGGTATTACCACTAGCCACCTTAGGCCTTTACTTCCACCTAGTTTATCCTTGTATCTCAAATAGGCAAATAATTGTCGTCCAAGGAACTCAGACAGCTTTCTATTGGTGTCTGGCCTGGCGTTCCTCCTCTTCTCTCGGTAAGTACAGATCTTTGAAACTCTTCATCCAGTCGATGATCCGCTTCTTTGCACCGTGGTCATAGGTCAAAAGCGTCTTCAGCCCAGGAGCAACAAGTTTAAAGCAACGGCCTGCCTTTACGTTCCAATTAAAACTAGAAACAATCTGTAAGCACTCAGTGAACCCCTCAGATTTCCATCCATATACTTCAATCCTTTAGGATGAGAACTGGGTAACTCCCTTCGGGACCTCACAGCGACGAACGATTGAGCAATTCACTGATTGGTATGCACACTGTTCACTTCGGTGTAGTTCTATGCCGTTGCTCCTCACATAAGCCTCCTGAGTGACACAAATCCAAACACCTACTTGGCATCTTATGTCTTGATCAATCCTCTCTGGTCGCGAACACATTGATGCCGACTTCGCCATGTACAATAGAGAATATGCGCGAAGGAAATAATTGGAGGCACCTTCAAGATAAGGAGTGGTTGGCCTTTCATCAATCTTGGTGGGGTGTCGAACTCGAACCTTCTGCAATTATCACGATTCCCCAAGTCACTGTTGCTATAAACCTCGTGGATAGAACTGGTTTTCGTAAAGCGCAATCCTTTCTAATTCGTGAGGAGTATATTTCAATGTATAATAGAGCGGCTGATTTCTTCGACTGGGATGACGCAGCTGTCGTGATCAGTGGATCTCCTGGGATTGGTATGAGATTCGTATTCTACACCTTAAATTAAGCTGATTTCATTTAGGCAAATCAGTTGGCCTTCTTTATTACCTGAGGCGCCGAATGGCCGAAAAGTTGCCCACTGTGCTATCCTTTTGGCAATATCACTTATCTATTTACGAAAAATGGATCTTTCAGTATAGCCACCACATCACTCCAAATATCTGATATCCCCGACACCTCTCCTTCCGTCTTAGCTTTGATAGATGCAAGTGAACAGGCCCCGAAAGCACCCCATCGCGATTTAATCCTGAGTCGCGCAAACCTGATCTTTGCGTCTTCCCTCGATGAGAGTGCCTATAAGCCCGTACTGGAACTCAGGCGCGGCGTTGTATGGTACATCCAACCTTGGTCACCAAACGAAATCAAGGACGCGTAAGTCCCCATGCATCGACGTCTCAGCATAGAATTTGATTAGGTCCTGGCAGACTACGCCTACAACCTTGGTATGCAAGGTCGAAGACTGCAGAACGGTTGGCGATCAGCTCGAGACTGGATGACGTCATGTCCAGAGCTGGACCTTTCGACGCCAGGAGGTTTTTTGAGGCTTTGCAATACCCCAATACCTTTGAGTCGAAGCTGTCTGATGGACTTTCTCAGATTCAACGTCGAGACTTCTACTACGCAGTCGCAGATTGCCGAACATCTCCCGACTCTGTGTTCCACAGGCTCTTCGCTATCCTCCGCGTCCATCAGAATAATAAGGACAGCGACATTGCAACCATTCAATTCACCTCCCCCTATATTGCTACCAGAGTTCGACAAAAGCTATCACTACTTCAGTACGAGGCATCACGGGATCTAATCAGCACTTTCCATCTGTCCCCAGAAAGCGGATTTTTAGGTGGCTGGGTATTTGAGTCATTCGCTAGCAGAGTCATTTGCGGGGAGTGGGGGTCCACGGTCAATCTCCCGCTGGTCGAAATGGAACGGCAGACTCCCACCAGCACCACATTTGTCCTTGACACTTCCTCACCCGCAGACGAGTCTATCTCCATTGGCAATTACGCGGCAGATAAAGGGACAGAACTTGGCTCCCCTCAATCCGCGGGTCCCATCGATGAAGATGCGGTGCCAGTAGAGTATGCTGGCAGTAGCTATTCGAATGTTATGGTCACTAGAAAGCGGGAAATCGTTTTTTGGAGCGACTCCAACGAGATTACAGTCGACGATCGATATCATGTGTCTTCTCACGCGAATACCCCCCTCTACGACGCCTTCTGCTTTGACTTTGTAGAACCCAATTCTGACGGCGACAAAGGCCTGATCATTGTGAATGTTCTGCAAATGACGATCGGACATAGGCGTGGGTGTTCTTCTTGGGGCTATTATAGTATCCAGTCCCTTCGAGAGAAGGCTGAGGAAAAGGCATCCAAGCGTTGGAACTCTTGGGGAGTGGTCATTCGCTATATATTGGTGATTCCGACTACCCCTGCACGCAAATACATTTGGACGCTTCCAGCTGGTTTTGAAGACAAGAGACTCAAAGTGAAGGGGTCGGTGTGCGCTCTGCGAATGGCAGTGGAAGGTCGTACTTGCGCTCAAGTTTAACCAGAGCAAGGGTCCGTTGATTTTGATCGTTCGTGATTTTGTAGGTGTCTCACACCCTGCTTCAAGTCGGAATTATAGCGATTCTGGATCGGACCTACACCTGTGTTAGGCTTCAATAGAGATAGAACGTCTAAAGTTCAACCAGCACTCGAGGTGGATGCTGCATAAAGCCTTCATTCGTTCAGCGCTTGCAAAAGCCGGCCGGCCAGCTAGCATTAAAGACAGCACCGGAGCATCTTCGACACAGCACAGTGATGCATCATGGCGTAAATACTAATACTGAAGGGGGTCAAAAGAGCGGGTAGTCAAGTACAAAACTCGAGAGTCGACATCACGGTCAAGAACACAAAACAACACTACGATACAGTACGGTATCAAAAAAACTAAAACACGCACGACCACAAAATCATCGTGCTCAAGAACGAAATGTCCAAGCTCAGAGTGAACAATAAAGACAGGTAGCGGTAATGGTAACGCTGGTAGTAGAACAAACACTAAAACGCCATGGCGAGTAATACAAAGCTGGGGTAAGAGGGATAAAAAAAAGGTCGTAAAACAAAAATCGTCATCATCGTGAATCATGGGATCATCAACTGCGTATACTTGATTTGAATCTATTTCGTTATATCATGTCCATTTCATCGTTTCGCTTCTTCGCCACAACCGGGGTGGGATGCGTGCTCATGAAAACCGTGCGTAATTGGTATCATCGAGCGGGTGGCCTACCGTTCCCGAGGGACTGTACACCGCTTTGCTTTGCAGCTTTAGACGCCACCACAGGTGGACCAGGGGGTAAGGGCATCAAAGGCACATGCTGCTGATTGTGATGCTGCGCCAACGGCTTGACAGGCCGCAATCCACAATCCCTAGGCGCGAATTCACCACACTTCACGTGGGCCCTATATAACAATCAGCATGAGCAAAGGAGAGCAGTCGGACATAAGAAGAAAGGCAAATGAAATGAAATGGTGATCTCACTTCAAACCGCAATCATCACACTCCAAAACAGGCTTCCACCCAATCCTCTTTCCACACAAATCGCATTTCGCAACCAACAGCCCGCTCGAGAAGAACAGCTCCAACGGGTTCCAGCTCGCGCCTCCTTCTCCATGCCCGTGCCCATGTCCTTGTCCATGGCCGTGAGGAGGTGAAGCCGAACCGCTATTTCTCTTCTGCCTTCCCCCAGGTTTCAGCAGCGTAAACCGATGAACCAGAGGTGCGCCTTCCAGCGACCTGATCGTAGAGCCACCTTCCGTAGCTCTCGCGCTGGAAATAACCGAAGATGCTGAATGCGCGGTATGATACGTGTCCATTGTGGCGATTGAAAAGATGGACGAGTTTCCGAGCGGGTCTTCGTACTGCTGCTGTGTGGGAGGTTGAGAGCCATGGAATATAGACCCACTTGTGGCTGATTCGGAAGAGGATATAGGCGTGGCTGGTAGAACTGGATTTGGCGTTTCATTTGGATCTGGGACTGGACGGATAGTGAGGATAGATGAGAGCGAAGGCGGCTGGGTATTTGTTCCCTGCTGATGAGAGTGTCCGCGAATGACCGTCGTACTGTATTCCGAGAAGCTCGACGCCGTCGAAGCTTTCTGCAATAACGGTTGATTTCCAGAGTCTACTAGTTTAGGCATTGAGTGCACCGAAAGGGCATGGATACGACACGAGGTACGAAAGAGCTTACCAGTACCATCCAATCCGACTTTGGCCAGTCCCTCGACGGCTTCTATCAATTCCTCATCACTGTCATCGGATGTAGCACCGTTTCCTCTAATTTCCTTTCCAATCCCCATTCCGAAGCTTGGGATGCGTGGTGGTCCGCCCTTCTTCACCCCGCCCGTCATGAGCTTGATGCTGCCCACATGGACGTCCTCCTCGTTAGGGCGCAAGAGCACTTCAGCCTCGATGAGTCGAAGTCGCTCTAAGATCTGCCTTGTAGTGGGTCGGTCAGCTGGGTTGACGGATATACAGTCGAGAGCTAAAGCGACGAAATCAGGCGGACAGCCTGGGCTAGCGCGTTTACGGAGTTCATCAGGGTCTAAACCGAAAGAGGGAGGGTGCCGTTTGAATGTGTGGTCGTCAGCCAACTTGCGTGCGGCAATTTCACAAAATATGATGCCAAGCGAGAATACGTCTGTGGGTAGGTCGAATTCTTCTCCTAGTAGGATTTCGGGGGACATGTAGGAGTCTGTGCCGCAGAATGTGAGGCGTTTCATCTCCTCTTCGTTGCGAGCCGCTATCCGAGCAAAGCCGAAATCGGTGACTTTGAGTCGTCCGTTGGCGGTGACGAGGAGGTTTTCGCCTTTGAGATCACGGTGTATGCATCTCCTGGCGTGGAGGTAGGCAAGAGCTCGGGCGGCATCGGTGGCGAATGAAAGCCTCAACCTCCACGGGAATGGCTTAGTCTTGTCGTGGATATATACCCGCACGTTTCCATTTTCGATGAATTCAGAGACGATGAAGATGCGGCCGTCTGGGTCAGGGGCTCGACTCAGGCCGATGAAGAGACAGATGTTGGGATGCCTGCATTCCTTCATGAGACGCCACTCGCGCTCAAAGTATTTCGCGACGTCGTAGTCTTTGGAGGGTAGCACTTCCTTGATCGCGACATCAATCCCAAGGTAGGTGCCTGAGCCCGGGTATCAGCACAAGCATGAGAGGTAGTGGCATCCTGCATACCCTTGTATACGTTGCCGAACGATCCTGACCCCAATTTCTTCCAATCCCCTTTAATGTCCTACGAATGAAAATTTGAATCAGATTGCAGGCATAATTAGACCACAACACCCTTGAGCGTGGATGGACGATGACACGGGGTGGCTGCTACCCACGGCTCTGCTGCTGAGGGAGAGAACTCACCTCGAATGGTATAACATCAAATGCGTCCGAATGCATCTTCGGCAGACAGGGGGTGGTGTGTTTGTGGGATATATGCCGAGCTGGCGACCGTCGTCGAGGACAGCAACGGGAGCGATGTGCAGGGCGATTGGTGAGATGGAGGTTTAAACGGACAAGGGGGTGACGAGGATGGGAGATGGTCACCGGCGGCAACGAAGCCAAAGCTGAGAGATCGAAGGTCCGAAGAGGCCGCTGGGCAGTAACGTCACATTCCCTGCGACACACTCTTTCGGGCTCACCCAAACTTGCCTCCGCCCGGCGTGCAGCTCTGCCAGCGAATATTTGCAGCGTGTGGGCATGTCTTCTGCTCAGAACGCTCGTCGGCTAGTGTCCTTCTATTCCCGTCTTCTTTCCAACACAGGCTGTCAGTGCCGTGATGGGCGAATCCCAACCATCCTGCCAATTTGCACACTTTATCGTATCTGCCTAACCCCAGATCATGCTCGCCTTTAGTGTGGGGCCCACTGTAGTCCAGGTCTTAGCGAAAGCGCTATTGAGCAGTCGAATTTGATGAAGATCGAGCCCCGACGCTAAGCGGGCGCCCAAGTCCGCGAGGATAGATAAGTATCTCCAAGTGTCATCGAGAAGAAGCGAAGTCCATATCGCCGTATCTCTGATACGCCCTTAGCTTATCTATTCCCGAAGCTTGTGGGATGGCCCTCAGCATAACCCGAACAAGAAAAGGGAGCCCTCGCGCTTCTCTTTTCCCCGTCCTTGTGCCTCCTTGTGCATTGCGCAATGCCTCTCTCAGACTGGTGGACGCTATCAAAGTGGGAACTCCATCCAGAGCCGTCCTCGAGTGCTCCTCCGAGCAGATGGAGCAACAAAGACATGGACCCTGTTCCTCGTAAACTGAGGACCTGGAATTCGTGGAACTACATCTCCTACTGGATTTCTGATGCTGCTAACCCAGGAGCATGGCAATTGGCAAGTTCAATGCTGGCCGTAGGTCTTTCGTGGCAAGTGCTTCTCTTTCATCTTCGCTGTACCCTGCTCACGCGACCGCAAATCTCCAGGAGGCAAGCTTTGCCAGCAATTGCCATTGGCCACATCATCATATCAGTAAGAATCACCCAATCATGCATCTTCTTCAAGCCAATCAAACTTGACCCGTTTCTTTAGATAGTGATGGTTCTCAACGGCACCATTGGCGCTCGGTTGCATATCGCGTTTCCCGTGGTGAATCGCTCTTCCTTCGGCTTTTGGTTGAGCTACTTCAGTGTCATCAGCCGTGTGATTTTGTCCATGTTCTGGTTCGGCGTACAGGCAAGTTCCTAGACGCAGATCATCTCAACTCCCACCGCTTATACTTGGCGTAGTCGTACACCGGCTCTGAGTGCGTCTACCAAATGCTGAGAGCCATATGGCCATCAACCGCCCGCATTCCAAATCGCCTCCCAGAGTCTACTCACATCACCACTGTTGGTAGGCACGAACCACCACAGCGTTGTCGCAATGTTGACTCAAAACTTCTCCAGGGTTTATGTGTTACTTCCTCTTCTGGTTCTTCCAATTCCCCTTTATGCTTCTTTCCCCTCAAAAGGTTCGATGGTTATTTGCCATCAAATCAGTCATTGTCCCTCCGGCATGGTTAGCCATGCTCATATGGGCCATGATCAAAGTGCCACCGAGCCAAAGCCTGGACTCGGCCCATTCTACTCTTAGTGGAAGCGCACTAAGTTGGGCTTGGTTAAGTGCTTTGAATAATTCTTTGGCCATCTATGCAACACTGGCAGTTAATATTCCAGACTTTACGGTGAGTACTGTACTAGAGACCCATCTATTTTTCGTTAATCAATGTTGCAATCAGAGATATGCCAAAAGCGAGAGATCGTAAGTAGAGTATGTTCGCATTCTCCAAGCAAACAACAAATTCTTGCTGTAGTCAATATGTCCAGTTGTTGATCATCCCAGTCGCATTCACACTCATCGGCTTCATCGGTATGCTCCTCCCTTCTTCCTACCCTCCACCGTGCTTACACCACCCAGGCATTGCTGTAACTTCCGCCGGCGAAGTCCTCTATGGCGAAACCCTCTGGGACCCGCTCCGGCTCATCGACCGATGGGACAACCGCGCCGCCGTCTTCTTCGCCTCCTTCTCCTTCATCCTTTCCGTCCTCGGTACCAACGTCTCCGCCAACAGCCTCAGCGCCGCCAACGACATGATGGTCCTGTTCCCAAAGTATATCAACATTAGGCGCGGACAGGTCATTTGTGCGGTGCTGGGTGGGTGGGCGCTGTGTCCGTGGGAGATCTTGGCGACCGCGCCTGGGTTTTTGTCGTTTATGAGTGGGTATACGGTCTTTTTGGGACCGTTTGCGGGGATGTGAGTGGTTTTGGGGGTTCTTTTCTTTGGTAATAGAAAGCTGATGAACTGGGTTTGACAGTATGATTGTAGATGTCCGTTCTACATCTTTCTTGATTTTAACCTAGACTAACTCCCTGCAGTATTGGCTCGTACATAAATGCAAAGTCGATGTACCATCGATGTACATCCTGAAAGGCCGCTACTACTACTGGCATGGCATCGTACGTCCCTCTCTACGTTCTTCTGATACACCGCTCATCCAGACGTACACATCACAGAATTGGCGAGCAGCAGTGGCATTGATATGTTCCGTAACACCCAACCTATCAGGCCTAATCACAAGCATAAACCCCAACATTCGAGTTGGCAGGATTGGTCTCCTATTCAACATCGCTTGGCTCTTCGGTGTAAGTCCTCTTCCATTCCCCGCCACCAATTATTTTGCTTTCGTCTTCCATGATTCAAATCATCGACTATATATGCATATCTAGTTCTTCTCCGCCGGCTCGGTGTATTACGTTCTCTCCATCCTCTTCCCAGCAGAAGAGACATTTGTCGACGAAGCCATCTTGGTAGACGATTCTGGAGAGGACGACGTCCGCGATGAAGAGGATCAAGTCGTTTATAGGTCTGGTGGGTCGAGGTCCTCGTCGCCTTCTGATTCGGATAAGAAGATCAGAGGATCTCGTTCTGGGAAGCGTACTGGCGACGAGAAGGTCGAGGTCACGGAGTTGAGGAATTCGTAAGGTTAAGTATATTTTTAATTTGCGACTCGTGCATTTGGGAGTGAAGCTGTTGGGATAAAATTAGGTGTGGTACAAGTAGCACCCCGGGTGTATTAGCGATCACACTGCGGTGACGATGCTCCTAGCTGATCACTAGTCTCTATTGAGCAACTTGGAGCATCGTCACTCCTGGTGTTGCTTTTGAGGCGGTTGCTTAGAAGAAGCTGTTGCTGCGGCGCAATTAATGGCTCCGTAAAGCCCACCTTTTTTGTGGTGGCAGCGGAAGCTTACCGGTCATCTGATGATAGACTATGATAACGACATCTTCTCTATTCTCGAGAAACGAGCATTTAGTTGGTACTAGATTTTACTAGCATCCCAGGGAGAAAGTATTTATGAAGCATTCATAAGTCATGACTCCTGGTGGTTGACACAAGTGACGCACACCAGGAGCCCGACCGTAAGTCGAAATATGGAGAGGATGCTTTACCTTCTCTTCTCCGGCCCAGTCAAAATCTACAAGATAAGCTCTACTGCTGTGCTCATCAGCTACAACATTAGGCCTCCTCAGATCCCGAAATACCAAATCCTCTTTATGGAGAGCATAGATCGCAGCTTCAATGCCATCTCGGACGCTGGGGGTTATTGGCTCGGTGTCTTCAGATGCGCCCAAGGCACTTCCTTCGATATAGCCCATGACCACGATCAGGGATCGAGGGTTCCAACGCAGTCAAGTACTTGAATCGCACGATGCGCCTCTATGCAACCGAATTTTTTCCCTCCTATGTGTTATGCACACGCCACTTTACATCATGTCCACTTTCTACCGACGACTGCAGCACCGAAAGGTCTTGACCGTGTAAGTGATCCCGCCGTATACATATTTCCGCAACCTGTAGGGACCCGCGGTGAAAGCGTGACCGCATCATGGTCCCAAGATAGCTGCCCACGGTAGGAGAACACGGTTGCCATGAAAGAGACGTGAGGGCTGGCAAGTAAGTCACTGCCTTTGAAGATGGCGAGTCGTCCGGAATGGTGAGCAGCAGCGCCAGCTGGTCCGAGACGGGGGCAGATTGAAATGTAAGACGCTGTAGCATGTCCAGGTTCGCCCTAGATTGCTGAAGGAAGGTAAGTATAGATGCCTGATCTATAGTTCCATCTATTATCTCCAGGGTCTCGAGCGAACAGCTTGAGCGCTCGAACATCCGGGAAAAAGATGCAAGTGGACTAGGACACGGCCTAATGGCATAGTAGGGATCGAACACCAGGTCCTTCAACAGCGGAGCTACGATATGTTCGAGCAGTACAGTAAAGTCGTACCCCAGTAGATGGAGAACCGAAGAGAGGGGAGGTGAATGAGTTGTCCGTGGGCAAGTGTTAATGCATTCCTTCGGGGTGCACCCCTTCAATTAGATGACATGATGAAGAGTCTTGTAAGGTTTGTCAGATGCAATTGAAGTAATACCTGTAAGAAGGATTGGATATCGTCCACGCTGACTGTAATGTCCTCCAATTGTAGCCAAATATGAGTTCGAGGTATAAACCTTGTCCACGATACTCGTCCAAGTTTTGGGAGCCATGAATCGCGCCCCAAAGCTGCTCCTGTGAAGCCAAGTCCCATTCATGGAAATATATGCCATCTGCAGCCACAAGATTCTGGGGAATCGGGAGTGATAGAACTGTTGAAGCTTCTCGCGCGACTGTAGGTGGCAGGTTGATCCTAATAGTTTGCCACCGCTTGATATACGAAATAAAACTATTGAGAATGGCAATTGTCGGGCGAACACAAAGAGGGGTGTTTTCTTCGAATTGGATAAGTGATAAATTGAGGGCGGTGCGCTTCTCCTGTTGGCACGCCGACCCCATAGAATTCAGTATGCAGACTGCGATTGTAGACCAGGTATCGGGCATCCCATTTATGATGATCCACCTCCACGCCCGACACACATGAGAAATAGTTGTAAGCGGAGAGAGGTATCTGCGCAATGTCTTAAGTCTGGTACATCCACCACATGACAGAATATATCCGCCTGCACTTCTTCGGGAATCACGAAGATGGCTGGCCAACCTCCCTTTCTAGAGCCAGTTTGATTATGGGGATTTCTAGGTGAACTCAGTATCGCGCCCTGGGGTTGCGAGACGCTGGGATCTAGTACTGTCTTCCAGAACTGTTTCTCTGAGGTGCGGAGTGTGAGACACGAGATATGGAGCATTACTCAACAACTCGTACCTTTCTTTCGCATATGGGTCAAAGTTGAGCTGGACTAGGGGATATTGAGAGGCCGCCATCACATGACCTTTGGGTAGCTTAATTAAAGCGACACAGACACAGAGCACCGTTTAGCAGCACAGGCATATTTTTCTGATAACAAGCATAGTGAGAGAAAACAGAAATGATCAGCAGCCCCTGACAGATTATTGGGCAACAAAATCACCAACTACCTCCTTCAATGCATCCATTCTCCTTCTTCTTTTATTGACCTTTTCTCCTATAAACTTCACGGAAAGAATGTCCAAACGTAGATCCCTTTGCGTCCGTCCTTCCAGCCATCTCAGAAAACCCCTAAACGTTCCACCTCTAAGCAACTTTCCTTCATTCATATCGTCCAACTTGAGGGTTTCCAGGCCCGGGAAAGACCTGGTGCAGTATTCTCAACATGATTCGCAGTCATGGCTCGAGGACAGTCTGACAGGGTCCGAGTCCTGTGGGTTTTTGCAAGTAGTAGGGTCGGAAATTGTTAGGAGTATGATGAGCCCATCAAGTTCATGAATACGAATGGTGGTGATGGAAATTTCATTTCGAAGGGAGCTTAAGAGTATTCGAACTGGGTCGCGTTCGTTGGACAAGTCCAAGCCCCGAGCGTCAAGTGAGCGAATCGGAATTACTATAGACCGCGCTAGGTCGGTAAAACGACTGAGGGATAGGTCAAGTTGTGAGTCAAGTCGAATTTGTGGATACGAAGAACCATAAGTTCGTTGTCGACCGAATTTTTCATGGTGATTGTAAGTTCGCTTTCATAGCCTTTACCCTAGCTTACGCCCCTCGTAAGCTAGGGTGAAGGATCGAGGGTGCAGACTTGGATCTCTAAGGTCCTTAGATATCTTCAAAGCCTATTTCAACACGTAGAACACTTCGTCTAGATTTGTTGGGAGATGGAATGTTAGGACATTGATATCAATACGAGATATCGACGGGAGGATCAGGTGATTGAGCAATTCGAAGGGATTACCAGTATTCTAGATGTCTCAGCTTGGGCAACGTTACGGGTGTCAATGGTGCTGCTTCTCCTCTTGCATTGCCTGTGGCAGAAAGTGTGCAAACATCAGGGCAACGCGCCAACAACTTCAGTTGATCGCAGAGTGACATGTAGGTGAGCACGACATTGGCCACAGCTGGGAGACGTGAGGGAAGGAGGCGCCACCATCGGATGCTGCTACAAGAATCCAATTGCAATTAACGAAGGTTTGGCATAATACTTGAATCCATTGGAACTGAGGGGACATGAAAGTGGGTATCTCCGTTTATGTCCGAAACCCTCAAAGCCTCTAACCGGGGGGCAGGTATATTCTGCAATCAGAGTGCCCTTTTTGTGGTACGTCCTAGTCGAATAATCAGCGAATGGACCCTATACATGTTCTCGGCAACCAGCTGGATCATCTTGTCGTACCCATCACGTACACTCCAAGTGTCGATGTAAAGAAGTTGGCCCTTGGAACGCTCTAGAAAGGTGGTAAACCACCCAATATTGGTGGTCCAGAGATGCACCCACAAAGACGGGCATGCCAGTGTTATGTCCCTCCAACGAACAAAATTGTGTGACCGAAACCCAGGAGTAGATGATAGGCTTGTCAAGACCTACAGGGATACAAGGTCTGTGATATTTGAAATGTTCATCAACGTCTTCGGCAGCAGAAATAACAGCAGCGTCCACTATGCGACTCATGATGTTGGTTACAAGCTCAGAGAGGAGCTTGAAAAGAGGTACCATGACACTATGACGTTGCCACATCGTTTTGATAATAGAGGCGCCACGTCTTTTTTGCTGTTGTGAGGAGGTTGCATCGTTCTGATGATGATGTTGAGATGCCGTATCCTTTCGATGCCGTTCGTGGTGAATCTGTGGTATACCAACTTCAAGATTGCCTGGGGTACGGATGTCCAGGCCAAAGATGTCTATGCTGGTGGGCGCATTTGTGTATAGATGGGTGGTAACATATTTCACCAATAAGTTTAGAAGAACCAGTTCAGGTCCTGCTAGTATGAGTATCGGAGAAAGTAGCTTGAGTGAGTGCTCTTCAACGATGTTGCGTAGTAGGTGGACTGAGTGCGGAAGTAAGTTATATCGAGCGCCAATCAAAAACGTCAGACAGACTACCACCTTTCCTCGGTTTGCCGTGCTTGGGCGCTGGCGCCTCTGGATTTTCATGCAGAGGTGCTTTCAACCAAGATTCAGATATGCGGCCAACATAAAGAGCAACAAGGTCGACACTAGGGCACTCGCCGCAGGATCGGCAGCAACTGCCCACCCTTATTGCTGACGGCCGGTAATTTCAACTTGAGCCATACATGCATTCTGCTTCAAGCATCCTCCCATCTCTCTACCGGTATACAAGTCTGAATGCAACTCCTGATGTCACAGTACGTGTCGAAATCAAGTTCCGTCAGGTCCAGGTTTTGTTGATTGATGGCTGGGAATAGCAGTGAGTGCTTGCCAGGACGAGATGTCACTCACCGGATTGTACTGGCTTCAAAGGGACACCGCAAACACCAATAGCAGCTTGCCTTCGACTGGTTTCAGCACACTATTGGTCGCACAAAGCTGTCAGCTTACACCGCAATACACTGAGACGGACCCGAAGAACTTGCTCGCTTATACTTAGGATGACAAGTCCAACTTCCGAGTCTCATGTCATTTAACTCCTGAGTGTCCTAGCATGTCGACCATTTGAAGACTCCTTGAAGTCATCAACCATGTGGTTTTTCGCTGCCATGAAGCTCTCTTTGAGCACTCAAATGCTTGGAGGCCATTTAGAGTAGGTCCTCTCCCATTGGCGAGGCAGTCTTCTTCTTGATTGGCAAGCTTATGGAAACACCTCACAAACTAGTATTCTGCATAGCCTTTATTGTAGGTTCTTGCTGCATACCGCAAGCCCATGCTCTGAGACGTCTATTCGGATCCCAATGAGCGAAATATTGCCCCTTTCCCCATCGTTGACGCGTCGTCTGGGAATATATAGTTCCTTATGGGCGACTTGTTGTATCCGAGGCATATTAATACGCCTAGCGTCAACAATCTATTCGAGAGACGTGTCGCAAGGATATATTCTCACCCGACACCAAGAACTGGGAATGCGGGTAGCCTTGCATCCGTGTTCCATTCCTCTTGTCTCCGTCCATCTTTGACGTCCTTGAGAAGAGAATTTCCTTCTGCCGAAAGAAAGAATATGGATAGAGGAATGCACTCGTACTGCACGTCGGAATCAAGTTTCAGCCACTAGAATTATCATCTCGGCCAAGTCGATGCCAGCGTCCTTCTGGCTTTTTGCTGGGCCCTCTTCTCCGGATTTTATTTCTAGCAAGAAAATTGTCGACTAAAGCTTGGGGCTTTTCGCTGATCCGGACTCGTTGGATCAGCCACTCATTTTGGCTTCACGCACTATTTTCCCTCCCGATGCCCTAAATTCGCACTTTTGGTGCAAACGGTAGCTTGGGAACATTGCAAGCTCCGTCTTCGAGAAGGCACCATCAACAATCCGTTGAGACAGCTTGACACCATGGTAGCACGAAATGCCCCTGTCTCTGCAGCGAAGTGGGGACAACAATACGCATTTAATGATGCATATGATCGAACTTTCTGTGGTGAGTACTAGTAGACACTTTTCGACATCAACCATACGAAAATTCATGGCGAAGCGAGCTTCTGAAGCAGATTGATGCCTTCAACTGTCAAATTTTTATTTCCGAAACGGAGCAGACAATCCCGTCCTCCCACCGATCTCGCGAACACTCGCGTCTTGGTGGAGGGCTTCTCTCTCATGGGAGCGCGTATATAAACTTGACATGCCATGGGGTTTATGCTTAGGGTTCACCTTTACATCCCAGTTCTCTTCGCAGTATCTGTCATGCGATTGGCTACCCTGCTTGCGGCTGCTGCCGTCACCGGCGTCGCTGCTTCTCCTCTCGACCTTACTGCAACGGTCAATATCGGTGGATTAATAGGCGTTGACCTCACCGCAGCAAACTTCTATGGTGCACCAATTCCACCCTGGCTTCCTAACCACGTCCCCGGATGGTATTACGGTAATAACCCATTCCCACCTTTACCCGGACTTCCCTGCTTGACTGGGGTAAGTGCGATACCTGTTGCTTTTATACACACCCTGTAACACTGACCACGATTGTTGCGTGGAATTCCTCTGTTCAATAGCTTTTATGCAAGCTACTGGAGCTCTTCCCGTTCTTATTGCAGTGCCCGAAGCCTCCTCAGGTTCCACCACCACCTCCCTCGGATGGATATCACCAGACATTCCAAAACTTGACGGGTGCCACTCAGGCTAGTGATTACCAGACTTTCGGATTGGTCGATACAGTCGCAGGTCAGCCAATCCACCCGCTTACACATTCACAATGCACTAAACAAGGCCTATGCACACGTAGACTGCAAGGCAATGTGCAACTCTATCGCCGGATGCAACTTCGTGAACACATACCACGACGTGAACGGCAAGGTCAGTTCAGTTTCTGCCGAGTGCTGACTAAATGCCTATGAGCTGATTGACGACGCGTCGGTCTCGATCGATTCAGGGTGGAAGTCCTCTCCTGACTTGTTCTTTGTTCACGAAATGCCATGACGCGAGCGATGCGATTAACAGGGGAGGTCAAACCCAGCCGGACGGTAGCGTCAACTTCATTATCAACAGCGACGGCTGGTGCAAGGACGGTGCTCCTGATCCGGTCCCGGCTCAGTCGTCTTGATTGGTAAACTT
>KB722748.1:0-22473 GCA_000349905.1 Volvariella volvacea V23 | reverse complement strand
GGGCCTTTGTGTCTTGCTTCCCTGTGTTCTCGTCCCTATAGCCCGTTGTGAACTTCTTTCGCTCCTACTCGTACTAATTAGTGCTGCAATTAGTATAATAGTAACTGTGATGACGTAGTTCATCGGCTATATAACCTATTTGTTGACATTGACTGTTATGTGATGAGATTAGTGAGCAAAGTGTCCATTTCTCGCCTTGGGCTGGCCCCATTGCAAAAGGTATAAGTAAGATCTGAGGCCGAACTTCAAGCTCATCACAGAACACCACCTCTACATCACCATCATGAGTCAAGCTCCAAAGTCCAGCTTCGCAGCGAGCAGGCGCGTGAATGCACCCGGAATCACTCCTCGTCTCACTGAGGGGCAAGTCTGGAAGGGACTGGGTATCAAAGCGCGTCAGCCACAGAGCTTCATCAACGCTATTGTGAACTGCGAAGTGGTCGAAGATCAGGGGGACAAGGTTAGTCCATCTCTGATGTTCATGGTCATACGACATGGTGGCTGGCAAGCCCCGTGTTCGTATGCTGTATACGAGGGCTGTGATCTGATGTCCATGTGCAGTTAGTACGCTCTGTCCAATTCAAACACGCACCCGAAAGGGTGGTCAGAGAAGAAGTCTCTTTGCATGGAAATACGATCGTATGTTCTTCTTGCTGTTCTTTCTAGAAGACTGAAGATCATCGACATGGCAAATCCTTTCAACATACTCGAATAGGCTTACTTTGAGATCCCATCAGACAACGTGCGCATCACGAACGTCCTGTCTTATGACTGGGAGGATGAGCTCGTGTTGACCTTTTCGTTCACTGGAGGTGTTCCCGGAACCCGTGCTGATCAACCGGCCAAAGAGATCAACGCCATTGTTGGACAGGCTGTTGAGCACACCATCCAGCGGCTGAGGGAGCTAGCCGAGCTTGGGGAGCTCTGAATACATGCAGATCTTTATGTATGATACAAGAATAGAATGCAGATAAGATTGGATGGGTATTTGAAATTTTGGCGTGAGACAGCGTGGAATGGTGATCATTGCGTCTTATCATGACGCGTGCCCGCCAGGGTCCATCGTGTAAAATAATTTCCTCATTCGGCACCCTTGCCTCGGACTGCAGCCAAGTGGAGGAAGTCTACGATTTACCACGACCTCGGCGGAACGCCCTTCAAATCCTCTCAGCCAAGGGTTCCGTAGCCTCGACTTGCATTGGCGCCAACTCTCGTTCCCCTCCTCAAGTTCCAACTACGTACGTCCATCGTTCAAGCCCCATACGGCCCCTAATCTCATTCCAATCGTCTGACCATGAGCAGTCCGGTCAACGCTGTGCATGCCCCGTCAGCAGCAGGATGCGGATCCACCCACAAGACTTCGCGCCAGGGCGAATACGACATCCTTCCCCACCTTTGGGTGGGGCAACAGGCCTCGTCCAGATCAATCAACCCCCCCAGCACCACCCGTGCTCAGCACAACACAACCCGTCCTGAGCCTAGATGAGCTCATCGAAGCGCTCTCTCCACCTTCTCAACCAAGTTTGACCCATGCTCGCTCACTTGCAAGTATGCTAGCCACCTATTCCCCTCTGCCCCGACGTGCTGCCCTCAACCCTGTGTTGGGGTCGTTGTGCGATGCTGAAGGACCCATTGCGCTACAAGCCGTTGGATTCGAAATTCTGGCCACATACTGCGAACACAATGAAGCACCACCGCTCTCCACCTCGGAACGGTTGACATACTTTGCGCTGTTCCAGTCTCAAGGCATTCCATGGGCGATGGAGCTGTGGGAACCGCGGTTTAAGGCATTGCGGGCGTTGACGCGTTTCGGTTCTGATCTTGTCGGGATAGAGTCACCCTTTTTGGATCTGTTAAAGTCTTGGATTGAGGGTGGATTCGACGGGCTGCTCACGATGGAACCTATGCGGAGAGAGGAAAGGTCGGAAAGGGAGCGTAGTATTGATGTAATGGCAGGGTTCCTGACAGACGTCGTGGAAAATCCAGAAACTATTGCAAGAATATCAGAAGAAGAGCTGGCCAGTATCACTCATTTCTATACTTCCTTGGTGAATCGTTCCATTGTGCTGCCCCCCGATGCTACAACAGCAGATAAGCCAACAAGTGAAGTTCCTTCGAGCAGCACGAACACGCCCTCCAAGCAAGGGCACAAACGCCACCCATCCTCGCTTTCCAATTCATCGACCCCGGTATCCACAGCACCAACTCCACCGACTAAACAGCCATTCCGGCACCCTGCCGATCTTGCCATCACGTTGTACCTCAATCACCTCGCCCCGCAGCTCAAGACGTCATCGCATATGTACCTCAAGGAAATCCTTCCCGCGCTGTTCCGAGCTCTTGGCTTCATCGCTACCCCACTTGTCAAACTCTCCGTCGTTGGGCCACCACCCAAAAAACCTGTTACAGAAGAACGGGTCACAAATGTCCTCAACTCCCTCTTCACCGGCCCTTATGCATCCACATGCATGCGCATTCTCAAAGACCACCTCTCGCCCTTGCCAGCAAACCTTGACGATATCGTCACCACGCCATCACCAACGAAAAGCGACTTTAAACAGGCCAATCTAGCTTCCTTCCCCGACTCGTTATGTGTAGCGTTCAAGACCGCAAAGGGTGCCCATCGGATGTTGAGAAACTACGTCAGGCGTGCACTATCGACGCGACTGGCTCGCGCGTATATCATGCGAGAAACATCGACCTCGTACTCGTACTCTGGAGCGCCTGGGAGCATAGTGATGGAGAAGGACCTGATGGAGAGAGCTTGGCCCCCTGAGGATTACATCACTACTTCTGGATTGGGTAATAAGGGGAACGGATGGGATGCAGCAAGGTTGGGAAAGGCGCTCGCGAGTAGTGTAGATGCTTGGGTGTTGTGGCATTCCGGTTGGGATCCGGGGTTGAGCAACACTGTTGGCTCGTGGGTTTTCAACCGGGAGCGCGAAGAGAAAGAGGCCATTCTGGAGGAGGACTTGGGGCTTATTCGGGATATATTGCAGGAAATAGAGGCCACGGATGAGGGTGCAGGGACTGTAGACGAAGAGGAGATGACAGTTGTAGAGGATGTCCTTTCAAAACTGGCAAACTATGTTCTTCCTCTGAGGTATGTAGAACGTGAGGACAATGTCATGGCAGGTTCTCATGAATATCTCCCCGGCAAGGAATCCCGATGGGACACCATTCATCCTGCCGCTTCACAATCCAGATAATGCACCTACGTCTTTTCTGCGACAGCTGGCGTCCTTGTTGTCCCGTGAACATACTGAGTATCTGAACCCCCTCCTGCCAGGAATCTTGGTAGAGATAGCCGACAACTTATCCGACTCGGAAACAGCTCGTCTGATCAATAATATGCTCGAGCAGCATGACCTTACCCCAACATCTCAGGAATGGCTGGATACGTGGTCCAAGGTCCTTGGGAACTTCTCGTTACTGGGCCCTCAACGACCCCTGACGAGGACCGCTGTCATGGATGCCCTCGAGAACGTGTACTCCAATGTCAAGGACATGAAATTCTATCGTCGTCCCCTGGCTGATCTAGTATGGGAGTTCTGCAACGAATCAGTTTCTGCAGAGTCAGGGGATTACGGGGACGCAGTGTGGAGAGTTCTAGGAGAAGAGGTGGTGCTCCGAATTGTCGAATACGACGGAGACGACCTGACCGTGATCGAAGGAGAGGAAGCAATTGGGGACAACGAGATATCCGTCGGGCGTTACATCGCACTCTTGGTGTTGACCGCGACGAGCCCCAGCTCTGAGGACCCAGAAGAAGAGGAAGGGGATAATGCCTCCATTTTGACGCCAGATACAGCCTCGCCCACTCCGCATACGGTCGCTGCGACCCCCTCTGTGGCTACATCACCCCTTTTGTCGCGTATGCAGAGCGAGCTTCACGCACGAGAACGGGAGGACCGTGGTCAAAGGGAGACCGGATTCCCTGGAGCTGTCATGTCCATACTGACTTCTCTGACGAACCCGTCTCGATCTCAATCTATCCCGCCTCAAGTTCCAGAAGAGCCCGAGGAGATGCCGACTCCTCCTTCGATCGACCAACCACGTCCTCTTGCTCGTGGTGCATCTGCAGTCTGCGCATTAGTTAATGTCTTCAGTCAGCTCGCGTTCACCCCTTTTGTCCTCAACACAAAGAATATGCGCGTCGCCATCAAAATTTACGAGACCCTAATTCATATTCTAGCAGAAGGCCGATCCACGCGTGCTCGGCTGACCGTCCTCCAGTTCCTCTCCCGACTCCGTTCAGACAGGGACCACAAGGTCTACTTCAGTCAGTCTGGTTTCGACGTGGAGTCACACGTCGCAACTCTGTCCGGGTTGATCAATAGGTTAGACGAAACCGCAGAGTTGCCGTTTAGCTATCGTCCAGAAGCGGTGGTCGTCGACACGTACGAACCGCCCCGCAAGGCGCGCCCTCGGATGCCTCAAGACTTTGATAGGGACGGGAGACAGATGTCAAGGGGGAGGGGGATGGGGTTTTCTCACTCCACAGCAAGTAGGAGTCGCTCAAGGACTGCAGGGCTCGGCAAGGCCCCGGTGACACCAAAAGTTTCCAAGCCTAAAGTACAGCTTTGGCGATTCCCTGAAACACTGCCCTTCACCGTCGCCGCGGTTGACTCACCAAGTGAAGCACTCGTTTCGTACGACGTGAGGTGTCAAGATACGCCCCTACTTCCTGTTTCGTTGTACCTGAGCACTATGTTGGATATATTGGAGAAGGAAAGAGATTGGGAGATATGTTCATACGTGTTGTGTCATCTTCCTATCCAACTAGCCAACAAACACTTCTTTTGTGGCCCAAAGTCAAAGGTGATTATCACCAGGATGATGACGACCATCGCTACCCGAATCCTGGATGAGAAGCTCGGAACCCAAATAGTGGCCCCACTGCCATTCAGACCCCGCGACGCCCAGGGGTTGGCGTTCCACACCCTGTCGGTCTTGATCAGCTACAAGCGGGGCTTTGACACGCAACAACGGCACCTCCTGGTCGAAGCCCTCCAAGTTGGACTTAACGGCCAGCCGTCGACTATCAAGTGTTGCTTGCACGCGCTGACGCTAGCTGCTTTTGAGCTGCAGAGCTCGGTCACGCGGTACCTACCCCATATCATGGAGAAGCTCTCCCAGATCATGAGCAACCCATATATGGCCGTCCACATCCTTGGGTTCCTGTCCATCATCCCATCTCAGCCCAACCTCTACGCCAACTTCACAGAGAACGATTACAAGACGGTATTTGGAGTGGCACTACAATACCTGCAGCACTACAACCGTCTCAATGCATCCCCGACGACGTCTTGGGCGCTATCGCAACACGTTCGCATCCTCACATACTATATCCTGTATGTGTGGTTCCTAGCTCTCAAACTTCCCGATCGACCAAGCTATATCAAATATATCACGCGACAACTCCTCATCGCGAACGAGATGAACGACGCGCTGGACGGTCCAACAGAAGTGTGCTTTGACTGGCTCAGCCGCTACACCTACGCAAGTGCAGATCCACGCCCAGCCCACTCGCTCATGAGCGAAGTGGTGATGAACCCGGTCAACTCGAAGCCCTACCCGTCCGATGTGCCGGCGCTCAGCGAGAAAACCTGGATCGCGGGAAACTCTGTCATGACCATCCGCGCGCTGGCGAGATTGGGGTGGATTGAGGTTATATCTAGACGCCCGTCGGGGTTGACAAAGTTTTTGTGTCATGTGGAGAATGTCCCGGTTGTTGGGCCTGGAGATGTTGGGCCTGACCGTTCGTCGCTACCGGCTGCGCTCTTGATGAATCGGCAGCCAACGTCGGTCGTCCCTCAAGCCCAAGGTGACGACGAGCAGCCACCTCAACCTCCAACCCCTGTTGATGTAGGTCCTCCTTTGAACCGTTAAGTGTTTGACTTAAACAGTGTTCAGGACGCGCGACGCGAAGTTCAGGAAGTATTTGCTTCCGACGACGACTCTTCAGACAAACCACCACGTCCAGATCCTATTACAGGTTATGTGTGGAGTGGTACAGCACCCTCTCAGCGCCGTAAAGAAGTCGTTGTCGACCCCTCATTCTTTGCATTGCAACTCACCCCCTACCCTGATAACATGGTCAGAACCAACATCAGAATGGTTCACGAAACAAGCGGTTTGGCCAAGTTCTTCTCTATGATTGACCGAATGCCTGTCATCGACACGCACAAAGTCGGAATCATGTATGTTGCTCCTGGCCAGACCAACGAGGTTGAGATCCTCCGGAACACCCATGGATCACCCGCGTATGCTCGTTTCTTAGAGGGTATAGGCCGCTTAATCAACCTCAGAGGCCAACAAGATGTCTATGTGGGTGGCCTGGACCCGGATGAAGACGGAGAATATGCCTACGCTTGGTGGGACGACATTGGCCAAATCCTATATCATACAGCAACCATGATGCCCAACTCGGATGACGACCCCTACGCCAACTACAAAAAGCGCCATATCGGCAACGATTATGTCCGAATCGTTTGGAACGATTCCGGAAAACCATACCGGTTCGATACACTATCAACGCAGTTCCAATTCGTGAACATCGTCATCGAACCTCACTCATTGGGTGCCATCGCGGCATTCTCAAACAACGTGCACGAGAACGAATATTTCAAAGTGACCGTGCAACGAGCTCCTGGAATGATGGAGTTCACGCCCGTCGGACAATTTAAAGTCATCTCAGCCGAGAATCTACCCCTCCTTGTGCGACAGCTCAGTCTGTTGTCTGATTGGTTTGCTTCTGTTTTCGCCAACACCCAGAACGATACTGTACGAGTAGATGTAAAAACGAACTGGCAGAATAGGCTGGAAGCGATTCGTCGTTTCCAGGCCACCTTGTCACGTCAAGAGATCCCCGAACCTGTGGAAGGTATCATGGGGCAGGAAGCTTTCAGAGATTTTACGACCACTTACTAACATGTCACTCAAAATGTTCTGTTTCACAAATAGCATTTCGTACAATTCTTCAGATACTGGAACAATTCCTTGTATTTTTACGATTACCTATTTGCACTGCCATGTCGTATCAGTACTACAATAAACAATGTCATTATATGTACCATGCATGAATACGTAGACAACACCGTGGCCCCACAATGTGTTTGGTGGCTTCCAAGAAAGCTGCACGCTGGTATAACGCAGCACTTTCTATGCCTCTGATGATCTTTCCGTGAGACTACTCGTCTGCAGGACTATCTAGTACTTCATCCTCCAGTTTGATGTGGACGCGGGCCGCCGGCTTAAAGCGTACCGGTGGATGCCTGTACAGCTCTCAACAAAACCCCGTCTCCACACCTACCGGCCAGTGTTAATCAAGTACCTCAACAGATAGAATCACACCTGGGGTCAATAGCACCACCACAGCCTACTAGAATATAAACTACGCTCTCCACACGCCGGTGGGCTCCATACTCACGCGTATCCAACCCAGAGAATGCCACCACACGATGGAGTCCATACTGAAGCCACTGACGAAGAGCTTACCATCCAATCTATACGAATGCATCACCACCAGCACCACCAAGACGAGCATAATTCAGCGCCCATCTCAAAACTTCCCCCAGAACTTATCATCAACATTATTAACCGCATCGTGGTCGATACCGCCACTTCTGCTGCTGGAAAAGCTGATGATCATCTCTACCATCCTTATCATTCCTATCGCCCCCCTCTCGATGCCTCTTTCATCTACTCCTGGGTACCGGTCACTCAATTCTGTGCACGTTGGAGAAGTGTAGCTCTAGAGTGCCCAGAGCTATGGGCGCATATCTGGACTATCAACTTGAGCTGGTTCACCGCCTTTCTGGAGCGGTCAAAGGATCAGCCCCTACATTTTGACACTTGGAGGGGTCGGAGTGGAGACGACGCGTATGACAGTATGCTTCGACTCATCGCGGAAAATATGCACAGGGTCTATTCGTTATCCATTCGACTAGAGTGCGTCAAAGAAAGGACGCTTTGGTTGCGAAGTGTGCCTGCCCCTCAGTTGGAAGTTTTGCGGTTATCTGATGACGATGAGGAGATTGTCTCCGAGTTTGGTTCCGACTTTGATTCCGAGCCCCCTTCTCCACCTGATGTGGTCGAACTCGCGGCCATGCCAAAGCTTCGTCAATTGCAAGTCGACACGTGCTGGATAGATCAGTGGAGCTATCTTCTCCCTTCCCATCTCCCAACTGTGACGGAAGTCATAGTTGCTGATATAATGCTCAGCAATCAACTAAACCTATTGCGTCGCTGCCCAGCTGTACGTCGACTATCGGTAAGATACGACTGGGAAACAGGCGAGGGACCATTATCAACCTCAGTGCACTTGCCCGAGCTCCAATACCTGAGGGTCTCTCATGTCCCTTCTCTGCTCCTGGATCACCTGCTGTTGCCTTCGTTATCAACTATAGATATCCAGGGTGACATGTCTAATAAGGCGGAACCATCTCCAGTACTACTTCGGGCCTTACAATTCTTCCAGGACCATCGTCGGCCCAGCTTACACCCCCACCATTTTTCCCTTTCTATCGGTTGGGATGAGCTAAGCCTCATATCCCAGAACGCGGACAATGACGACCTAGTGCTTTTTAATGTCTCGGGCGGGAATCGAAGTAACTCAAGGCAGGAGGAAGACATCCTCTATCTTGTTCGTCTTGCAGAGTACAATATCCGCTCTCTCAGCACCAGAGGCATCCTGTCATGCTACTTTATTAGCAGATGCTACTCCCCCCTTCGTGACTTGAATAGCCTCCTGGAGATTCATGTAGAATATACACAGGGACTCGCGAGCATCTTATCGTTTGGCGATCACAAGCGCGAATTCCAAAAGGTGGCACGCCATTTACCTGGAGTGCCCTACTCGTTTTGCTGCTGTGAATCGTGTCACGACATGCGTGTTACGTCTTTCCCCGGGTTGGAAACCCTCGTCTTGGATAAAATAAAGGAGGGCGAGCTACTTGGAACGGATACGCAATTGTTGGGCGCTTTGTTGGAATGGCTGAAAGGACGAGCGGAAAGAGGCTTGAAGTTACATACCCTCGCTCTGAGATTCGTAGGTCGCGAATCTAGGGATGGGTTTCGATTAAAGGGCTTGGAAATGTTAAAGGAGTTTGTTACCAACCTTGATGTAGAACACAGCGAGTAATTACAAGAAGATTGGCGAATATTATGGTCAGCCCTGGCCGTTCGTCCTCATGTAATTGTACGATTACTGCTAGTACAAATCTGATGCCAGAAGGTCTCTTATAGGCACAATTTTGTTACGTTACCAGTCGCGACGTGCGGCCACCTTGAGTCGTCACCCCAATTATGGCTTCATGGGATCACTTGATGTCTTTTCTAGCTTCTAGCTTTTAGTTCTTGTTCTTAATAGATTTTAGTGTGTATTGCGTTTCATGAGTTTCGAAGTGCGCTACTTATTCACAGCAAGGTAGGGATGATTAGTGCAATGCACGGCATCCGAATGAACCTAGGCAAACGACTGCAGGAGTTGGGGCACAGTTGCTTGGGATGACACGGCGATGGCGTTAGGAGCCACCCAGCCACGCGATGTGGCGCAGGCTATGCGCTCGGCGCCCCGAGCGCAAACCCTTGACCAAACCACGACCGAGCCGCGAGCCCTCAGATTCATACTTGCTCGATTTCCAAACTCAAACTTCATGAGACCACTGTGGAGGAGCATTATGACACGGACCAGATGTAAATACGAGGCTGACACTGCACAGACTATATATATATTGTAGATACGAAAGACAAACACGATTGATTCTCATCCACTATCCATCATCTCCCATCATCTCCCGAACCCTCGGACGACAGAACCCCCTTTCTCAACTTTCCCCCTCCACACCACCAACGATAAATGACATCCCCGCAGAGATAATTTCTGAGATCTTCGCTTTTTATCCACTAGCATATGTGGAATATCGAGCGCCGGCATATGATCGATATCATTCCACTCGTCCTGGGGCTTGTCTGCAAACGTTGGAGGTCCATCACACTGGAAACACCTATCCTCTGGACGTATATTAGGCTCTCCGGCAACGCCGTTCGTAAAGCTCGCTATATCCCCTCCATCAACCGATGGTTAGCGCGATCGAAAACCCTCCCTTGCGAAGTCGCGACATCGTTGTGGGTCGGGAAAGGAGACCACGTACCGATTATAATGCCCCACATCCTGGGTCCCATAACCCCTCGAATAGAAGTGCTCAAATTGAAATTAGAATTCGACGAGCTACAAGAATGTTTGAAGCTGATTCCACGTGGATTCCCTCTCCTTAAGACTCTCGACCTTTCATTGTCACGCGATGTTCTTGACCTCGATAATCTATCCTCTCTCCCAACCCTCTCCTTTGACTTCTCCACCTGTCCCAGGGTCGAGTCTATAACAGTCTCTGAAGACATAGCATTTGAATTACCCATTGACGATGCCTTGGTCGATGCACTTCCTCCTTCAATCAAGCACTTCCAGCAAGACTTCAGTTTACAACCCTCTAAAATCCTAGAATCACTCTCGCGGTGTCGCGGCTTGGAGGAATTCCACCTTTGCGATTCCGACGATACTTTTGGCTGGGCCGAACCACTTCCAGAGGACATGGAATACCGATTCTTGCATACCTCGATGCGTATTTTGGGGCTCAGATTCCTCGATGGAGGGATTGCGCCACTTTTTAGAGCTATCAAGTTTCCGGCTCTTCAGGACCTTTGTCTATCGGGATTTGCAGAACCAGAAGGGGTTTTGGGATGATCGCGGACGGGAACCGCCATTAAAGTCGTTGAGCTTAGGAAGATTCAAGGTTGGAGTTGACGAACTTTTGGAGTTTTTCCAACGCGTTCCGACAATTGAAATCGATTTACATGGGTGTGGTTATTTAAACGACAGTACTTTGATTTCAAGACTTGCTCTATCACCAGACGCGACGTACTGTTATTCGCCGAACCTCGGTAGTTTGTCCATCAGTTCTGATGAAGGGAGCGAAGTGGGCGTAAGTATAGAGGAATCGAGTCGAGGTGGAGGGTCAAAGCGAAAGGATTCACAAAGATGGGTTCTGTTGAGATCATTGACAAAAGGAAGCTGGAGAAGGAGTGGAATGAACGCACCCTATCGTTGAGGGCTGAGGGGATGCACTGCCGTTTTCCTGGTATGCTAAGCACGGAGTTGCTGTCTTTAATAGAGGAGGGTAGAACGGATTAGTGGTTAGCCTAGGTGAGTACTCCAAGATAGATTCAGGTTAGTGATCAACTGACGGTGTTCATTGTATATCGTTGTGTCGTTTACTACCATAGATGTTTCACAGATCGCCGCATCTCCAATATCTCGCCTAAGGAGGCAGATGCTGTGGCATAGTGGTAGACTTCATAGTGGTGTTAACAGGTCGGCGATGCGCATGCATTATTACAAGTACATGCCTCCATGAAGCTAATCATTGCGGGTTCGGGAAAGTTGGATCCGATAGTATGTAACTGCGCTGGTTAGCTCTCGGCATGTTAACTGGGCAAAGCAGGGTGCTGTATACGCACGCTACAATGCATTCCGGAATTATGTTATGCGATTGTCGTTGCGCTAGATTAGGGAAATTTGGAACCCGACAATAGAACGGGCTTTCATCGATAGGTCGCGCAGTCATTGATAACAGCCATGCGGCACATAGCTTATTGAGCTCAATAGCTTCTACCGAAAGAAAAATGCTGTATCAATGCTGTGATTCCGCTTCCACGGTTCTTCGGACCAGGATAATGCATGTTGAAGTGGGTTGCAATATAATTACGAGCGACCAAAGTGCCTCAACATCGCCTTCCACACCCCTCAGGCTTGGTCAATCCGTTGTAGGTGTCTGCTTCATATTTCGAATGATCCAGGTACTCACCAACTCATCTTTGTAGTCAATGGGACCCAAACCCAACGTCATTCTCTTTGGTGCATCGGGGTCCGGCAAGAGCTCCATAATCAACATGCTCGTTGGATCCCAGGTCGCTCAAGTATCCTCCGGCGCAGCTGGATGCACATTTGCAAGTAAATCATACGAGGCAGACATCCTCGGCCAGAAATGCAACATATGGGATACAGCAGGGCTCGAGGAGGCAGAGAAGGGCACCGTGCCAAACACCAATGCCATCGTCGCGCTGTACAACTTGCTGAGGAAGCTCGAAAACGGCGTCAATCTCCTGATCTTTTGCATGCGCGCACCTAGGATATCCGAATCTGCACCTAAAAACTGGGTTCTCTTCAATGACATCATTTGCAACAAAAAGGTGCCCATCGTTATTGTGGTCACCGCACTCGAGCTGCAGTCAGAAGAACAGGGTGGGATGGACAGTTGGTGGTACAAGAACAAGGGGCACTTTGACAAATTCAAGATATTCCCAAGAGGACAGGCTTGTATCACGACTATACGGGGGAAGAAGTTGAAGAATGGATCGTACGCATACGAAGAGGAATACGATGAGTCCAAGGAGAAGGTGAAGAAGTTGATTAGGAGTAGCGCTTTGACGGCTCCGTGGAAGGTCCCCAGGACCGAATGGTGGCAGACCATTACTCACACATGGCAGGAATGGAATGGCTGGCGATGTCGCACAGAGGAACGGAGCGAGAAGAGGACAGTAACGCCTCTCATAGATCAATTGGTACGAGAATGTGGGATGACCCGGGGCGAAGCAGAGACGCTGGCCAAAGCCCTGAATCATTAGTTTGAGTTTTATAGTATTGTACACTTGGGTTCTAGGTATGAGATTACGGGCTGAGCTTAGACTTGGCCTGAGATGACTCGGACGGACTTGCACAGCTAGTGCAGTGACCCAATCACGTGGTTCGATACTTGGTCGTGTCCTGAAATAACCTATGCGAGGTAAAATGGCAATAAATATTGAGACCCGTAGGTCTACCACTCCGGGAAAGCGTGTCATCCTTGTGCAGGGGCCATGCTAATCTTCTCTGTATCGTTCCAATTTTTTCGTATGTCACCCCGAAGGGGACAATAGGAACGGGTTGTGACAGGGTCCCGTGACATGAGTTTTGTATTTTGTTCAACCGGCGGGGTAAGCCACCGAGCTTGCAATTTGTGCCGAATTTGTCTCCTCACTCAGACGGCGATGTTGCACAGTAGAAAACGACTACAGGTGAACGTCTATATCGTATACTACATACAGACATGCGATACACTTCATCAGGTCAGATCTATGATGTCCTCAGATATTGTATGTACAGGTGTTGCAGGTGTTGCAGGTCTCTTCTTTGTCCGTGTCAGATCTCTTATTGGCGGCGGTTGTGATGATGGTGACTTTGCTTTCGCCCTCAATCGGGCCACAACGAGTGGTTTAAATGTAGGCATAATTGTTGAGGGTAGCTTTTCATCAGAGTCTGAAGAAAGTTCAATTACATCAGGTAGCGTCTTCGACTGTTGCTTCGCAGTGGTTTGAGAACTCCTCGACGGGTTCGGTTGTGACAAGGATTTGAAGGTTGTGGTTTCTGGTTCAGTGATGAATGACGACGTTGGTGGTAAGGCCCCGGTGGAAAGGTCGCGCGTTAGGGATAATCTTGAAGAGGAAGGTTCAAGCTGCTGGGGCGTGTCTATGATATCCGTTAGGATACTGCTAGAGGAAGTGGTGGGTTTCAAGGCGACAGGCTGAGATAATTTGGTTGTCTTGTAGAAATCTTTGAGGGTAGGAACTGGCTGAGTTGAGGGGAGAGGCCTTGGCTTTTTCTTGGTAAGGTCTCTTATCCGTGGTTGGGAGACCTCTCCTGTCGTTTCTGACTCCGCTGAAGCAACGCGGGGAGTAGGTGTAGGTGTCGCTGTCGCTTTGCCTTTCGCCTTTGACCTCGGGGGCTGGGTTGCCTTTGGTGGTGGTTGGAATACGGGTAATTGGTCATCAGAAGACGCAGACTCTTCCTCCTCCTCTCGTAGTGCCTGTATGGCGGGAGGTGTCTTAGCAGGTTTCTTCGCTGTCGTCGACTTCCTCTTGTCACTTCTCGTCGATCCCGACTTCTTCTGCCGCTTCTTTTCCTGGACAGCTTCATACTCGTCCACCAGCCGCCGTTCCACCAGCCGGACCATGCAAGCTGGCATCCAGACGCGCAAATGGCTATGCGGATCTGGGGGCACCTTCTTCCCTTCTTTACCACCGTCCTCATCGTCTTCCTCCTCACTTGCCCATTCATCGGGACCTTCTGGGGATCTGGTTCCTTTGATTCCGGACTCAGCTTGGCGAACCAGCTGTGTAGGCGCTATTTCTAATCTGTATTCCAGCAGACCATCCGTGGAGACATGTTCGCGCTCAGAATGAATTTTGACAATAAGACGCTCCTCTTGATTGTCGGGGTCCGTATCCAAATCGCCTATTCACATTAAGTGCAATTTCTCCACAGAGAACTTGGAATACATACCGGGCAGTGGTCTTGACCCTCTTCTCGGAGGTGTGGAAGGCGGAGTGGTGCCTGAACCGTAATCCTCCCGTCTGTCATGATCCAAAACAGCTTTCCGCAGTATTCGAAGGACCGCGGCCTGCCATATCACTGTCCTAAATCGTTTGATGATAGCTTCCTTGTAGCCCCATTCAAAGTAAAACTCGCAAGTCTCAGCCAACTTTGCGAGATCGGGCTCCTTTGACCAAGTCAACTTGGCATTGTTACTTTCCCTGCCCATGCTCTCCGACGTAATTGGATTCGTGTACGATAGCAGGATGTCAATATTAGGCCAGCTCTCTGGGATCGATTTTGCCAGGGAAGGTTGTTTCCGCCCGAGATGCCCTTGGGAGTTGGTTTGAATTTCGTGCCGCAGTTCGTTCCGCCAGTTGACGAGGAAATCTCCAAGGGCAGGTCGACTCAGGTTTCGGGTCGCTTCAAACAGGCTGTCGCCAAACCCGCATTTTGCAAGTCCATGTGCGGTGACTATTCCGCACCTTTCAAGACCGCTTTGGTCATAGTCTCCACCTTTTATGAGACCGATGAGAATCATGCCGCCCCTCGTGAGGCGGACCTCGGGATGTGTTGTGATATCCTCCAGTCGGAAGACGCGGGTATGGTACTTGTCCTCTTTGCCAGCAGCGTTGAGAACTGGGTTGTTTCGGTTACCTGATAAGTTATTGCTCGGGCTAATTCGTTCGTTAGTATCTCTACATTTCCGCATCGTTTAGCCACTTACTTGCGGATCACTGTAGTAGCACCGAACAAGAAGTTATCTGAGTCGTCAGAGAGGATCCCGTCTATTAGACCAATACGATTGAGGTAAGCTAGCTCGGCTTCTGCTTCTGCAGGTGCCTGGAACGTAATTTATTTTCAGGGTACGAGAATTTAAACGTGACAGAACATACCATCCTCCATTCGAACCCAAACGCCTCAACAATAGCCTTCATACCCGGGATAAGCTTATTACTTGTCTTATTAATCCTCTTTCCTCTCTTGATGTCGGGTCTCTTTGGGCCATCGAAAACAAATAATGGAAGAAAAGGGGAATGCATAAGTGTCGCACATCGGAAAAACAAGGTTCGCAGGACCGGATTTTCTCCTTCCCTCCCATACTCGGCATGGAAGAACCAGATACTGGCATCTATTCCAATGCGAAACCCACGAAGACCATTCTTGTTTTCTTTAAAGCCCTCGTTGACTGCAAGTTCCGTCAGAGAGCGTACTTTGGCAGCGGGACGGAGAACCTAGACGCAAGTTTGGGATGAGGTGGAGCATACAAAGACAAAAATCACGCACTTCCCAGAGACCTGCTACACCCATGTGAAAACAAACGAAAAAGCTTAGTGGTCTGCTCTATGAGAGCCTCAAACTGGGCCACTATGACGGTCAAATGGGAGAAGTCGAACCGAAACGCGTGACGCGACGAGCACATGACGTGACTTGTCCTAATTAACCCCGAAATATACGCGTCCACGCCCTCAACATCACCCAAGTCAGGTAAAATATCATATGGAAGGAAAGCTACTCGATGTAGAAAGGTAAAGAAAATCACATAGATTCCTGCTTTACGGGTGAGCAGGGATCTCATCGATTAAATCCTGGTAATCTTTGGATGCAATGTCAACCCGGTAAAAACTCAAAGCGGTCGATAGCGACAAACCTTGACAAGCCCCTCTGATTTTTGACAAAGCAGAAATATGACCTCCCTCTGTTTCTTGTCCTGCATCGATATTCAGTTGCTTTTTGCGCGCTGCTAATTCCTGGACCACACGTTTCAGCACGTCAGACAAACCCTAAGTGCGAGGAGTACCGTAAGAGCTTTCTGTTGCTCTAAAATTTGCAGCCAGAGGTTGTGTATCTTGTCCTCGTGCTCAGCGTACTTCATGAGAAACTCAGAGAACTTTTCTTCCCTACACAAGGCGATATCGTGATTTACGAGCGGATTGGCAACCACAACCGCAACTTACATGGCCTGAATACACGCATCCTTCTCTTCCGATGCGGCAGTCACCTGTAAGATGCTCACCCAGTGAGTAAACGCCTCATAGAGGCGCATATATTCCACATTCAAGGCCGCTATGCACCTGTTGGGATAACTGCTTCTGCGCAGCGGCAAGGAACTTTTTCTCCTTCTCTTGCTTTTGCTTATTCCTAACAGCTGAATAAAGAGACACTCAGCACAGCATCGACCACAACCAAGGAACAATGCGACTACCTTTCAAGTGCTGCGCGAGGACCAGTTCCAACCTACCGATTCGTGCATATAGTCCTTAGCTTTCGGTCAACACGAGATGTCCAAGTACGCACTCCTGGTCATGGTCACTTCCACTCGCAGGTTGTGAAAGAGAAAAGTCGTATTCTTCTTCATCTTCTTTGGCTGGCTTTTGCTTTCGTGGGCGGGGCATATCCTGGATGATTAGAAGAAAGGAAGCACCGAGACTCAATCCATTGTATATATACATCACGTGTGGACGAACAGTGCGATGCGCGTATTATTACTTGCGTTATTCAACCGCAATAGTGTACAATACATGATGACCAAGCCTATTCTAATGCAATGAATACGAATCCAGACAATACAGCGATACACCAAAGAAAGCAAAGCAAGCACATATCCAAGAAAGTATTCAAGTATTCAAGGCAGGATAACGAACCTAGTACAAACAAGAAGAATGCTACTCACGGCCATATCACCATCAAACTCTGGAACCAATGTCGATGGATGGCGTATCTGATCCCATGGATTCCATATATGAACCTCCTTCCCTTCGACAAAGTCCTGAGCATTGTGGGTAATCGTGTTGGAATTGGTAAGTGGAAACGAGAAAACCGTCCGGTGTAATTCAAGTCTGCTAGCGATCAGATTGGGTATGGATGTCTTGGTCAGAATTCGGCATAGTGCAATGCCAGGTATCGAGCTCGGAGGGGATAGAGAGTTATTCTGGAAAACGGGTACGTGTAATATCTTTTCTATCCGTAGTCGTAAATCGGGCGTAGGCCGTCGTGTGCTAGTTAATTGGTGTTCGATATCCGTTTGCCAAAGCGAAAAAGAGTTTTGGGTTTGCGAAAGAACGGCAGAAGCATGAGCAGCCAGTTTACCTCTGACAAGTATTGCGCGTGAGTATTGGCTTCAACATACCTGAAAATGAACGCACCTCATGAACATGCTTTTATCTCCCTTCTCCCGCTTCTCAGGGCTCAACTCTAATCCACGAAGCTTATGTTGACGGGTCGGCGTCGAGGGAGCTGTAGGTAGTAGCACACCCTTAAGAAAAATAGACGCAATCTCTGCCGCACCACCCTCTGCCGAAAGATCTGTTGCACGGGCAATTGCGGTGTTAGAGATGGTCTTAAGCGACCTGGCTGGGGTTGCAGAAGGGGGTAATGGTGGAGGCGGGGGAGTATGCAACTTGAGAACGGGCTGCGGTTTCCCTTCGGGGTGAGGGGGAGGCGCAAGTGGTTTCAAAGGTGTAGAAACTCTTGAGGGTATAGGAAGCGCGGGTAGCGGGGGAAGTTGTGCAAGTGGTCGCTTAGCAATGGGTCTGTCCTCATGGGAGTCGGTGTTTCTGATCGATACGTCCTTTGCGTCCTTCGAGATTTGTATGACAGGCGGCCTATTCTTTGTGGCTTTAGGTATGACAGCATCGCCTGCCAATAGGTCGACGGGCAGCTTCATGTGGGCGCGAGAAGTTGGCTTCCTATTCGTGGAAGAAGGGTTATGGTTCATATTCGCCTTACTAGGAGTCACGGGTTGCTGGCCATTTTCGAATCCTGATGTAAACCGTGGGGCTGATGTCTTCACCACTGCTTTTGGTGTCGTCGTGAATCCAGCTGGGGGGCCAAATAGACGGGGTTTCTTTCGAGGACGAGGATCCTACATTAATAGGTCAGATCAGTCAGCAAGAAACTATATCCATAGACCACTCACAGCGTTCATCAAACCCAACGTGAAGCAGTGAGTCCAGATGAGCAGGAGTCATGGCAGAGCACTCTATTATTTGGGGCTGTTTGTTGCACGGGCAGTGGCGTAGCCGCCACGGTCCGTAGGTCAGCGCGCCCCGCAAGTCTCTCATAGTCACACTTACCCTGACTGGGCTGCGGTTTAAGATAGTCGTTAGCACCACTCTCCAGCTCCCGTTGTGTATAGATTCATCATCTTCAGCAGGAATCGACGACACTAGCATGTCACAAAAAGGTATGCAAGTGGTTTGCGCCATCGGATTGGATTTAACTGACCTGAAAACTTGGGTATTCTCAAGAGCAACAGTTTTGGACAAGGATACTTCAGTCGGATAACGAGCCACTACCAGTGATTCATACCTGCTCAACAGGATCAAGCAATGACGCACCTTCACCAGCAATCACTACCAATGCTTTTACACTTCCCGAAGACATATTTGTGGAGATATTTCGTCTCACAAGATCCAAATACAAAAGTTATGATTATCAAGTCTTTCCTCACTTCAGTTCTTTGATGTCGCTCTCTCATGTGTGTCGAACATGGCGCAACACCATTTTGCTCAATATGCCAACGGCTTGGTCTACAATCTCAATACAATCACCCAAATCACCTGGCCTCGTCCAACTCGTTGAATTATCTTCAATCCGGACGGGAGACACTTGTCCTCTCAATCTATCAATCTCTCAATACGGCACATCTCCTAGCTCACAAGAAATTGAATTAGTGGTTGAGATACTGAATCGATATATCTCATATGTCGATCGATGGCATACCATCCACATCAATGTGGGATCCAAGGTTGGCGCAGGACGACTTTCCTCTCTCCCAATTCCTCGAAATCTTGTTTGTGCAAGGAATCATGCTAAATGAATGGAAACAGGCCGCACAGGACCAGATCTGAGAGGCGATTAACAGCTCACCACGACTTCGGAGGGCATGCTGGGAGAATGTCATACCCAAGTCTACTCCTTGGTCCCAGCTAGAACAGGTTGATATTATGGTCAACGTTATCCAACCCCTCGGAGACGTATTACCCCGTTTAACGAATCTCACATCACTCAACATGCGATGCGGTGGTTTTACCGGGTTGGTTCCACAAGCCTTTACAACGAAGCTTATATCTATTCCCGCGCTTCAAGTTCTCCACCTCACTGGATTTCATATATATCCTATACTCGACCGTTTGGTGACACCACGCCTTCGAGAGTTATCTATCCATCCTAATTATGTACGCGAAACACACACCGACCCCTTTCCATCCATTCATGCATTTCTCACTCACTCAAACTGCCATCTTGTCAAGCTCAAGAACAGCGATCCCAATATCGACTCCAATTCAACCCTCGCATTCCTTCGTCAGTCGCTCGCTGCAAATACTTTGGATGATTTAAGGACATTCAACTTACACGGCAGTCCTAGTGCCCCTGACGAGGTGGCACGGCTGCTCACTATTCCCATTCCTGATGAAGAGGGCCAAGGCTTACAATCGATTTCGCAGATGATCTTCCTACTTTTCCTTCAATATCTATCTTGGAATTCCTGGGCACCTAACACTGCTGGTCTTCTTGGAGCTATGCTGAAATCCCGGTGAAAAGCTGACTGTGGGATGGCCCTGAAAACTGTGGGATGTGCATGCTCTCGAGATCTGCTCCTGAAGCGCTAGAGGCGATATGCAACACACACACAACTCCAAAAACACCCAAATCAAGCTTAAGTTTGTGGGGGCGGCTAGACTGGCATCTACTTGGCTCGATGAACTTCCTCTTGGTGATTCCTGGACAACGTCCAAAGCGTTGGTGACTCCGTAAATTAGATCTTCTTTGCTCATAATGTAGAATACAGGCCTTTGCACACTTAAGCTACGAAGTCCTGACCAAATAAAACTCTTCTGAGCTTCAGATGGATTTTATTTGATGCCTGGCGAATTTCTGTCTAAGAATCCGCTCGATGTACATGCTCACGACAATGTTGAAACCCTTAGATCAATATCTAGTGGTTCGCTCTCACTTGCAAGCAAACTATATCCAAAACTCTTCCCAAGAAGCCAATTCTTGAGTAGACTATATTCCAAGTTACTATATGATTCGTCAGGCAAAGCAGCACTCAAGTTCACTTGTAAAATCCAGGGACAAGATTGCTTGATATTTTAATCAACCTTGAAGGCCTTATATACTGAGTAAATGTACAAATAAATTAGAACTGTATAGTTCTTCGCAAACAGCATTAAGGAATTTTTATGGAATGTCATTTCTGATAGTCCATCAAATAAAATATTAAAAAGAATCAAGAGAAATGAAATAATCGAACCAAGACGAAATAAGGAATATCATTACTTTTTCAGGAAGTTTCCCTGTCACAGAAACAAGTGCGATCGCATCTGCTTTGGGATTTTTGTGAGTGTGAGGCTACCAGGTCTGGTGATACCTGAGATCAAGGTTTTCAAGATCTGGGCAAGGTTGCCGGCCATTGGATAGGGTTCAGGGTATCATTATGAATCTGTAATAGGCAGGTAGTGGTCCAGGAAGCTTTACAAGCCTTCCCATTATGGTAGTGCATCATGGGCGATGCGTCCAATATGAGTGCACGTATCTGGTGGTCTCAGGCGACCTCCTCATGAATTGGTTTTGTTCTCAAGCGCAAAATATACGTCAAACACTCCATTCTGAACTTCAAACCAGGCCCAATTCCAGTACCTTCATCAAAGCTTCATACTGAGCAATGTTTCACACATTATTGCGCATCTGCTCTCGAATTTACCTAGTCAGCAGACTGGGGCTCATCTCTGACTCTCCAAACAATCAGCTTTTTTATGCTATATGGTTTCTCATTCACATGAACATATATTAGGGATATATTAGATGAATCCAGGTCTGGATTTATGGCTGGCCTGTCACCGGAGTCTCTGAGACAAAGCTAGCTCAGCAGAGTGTTATGGCGACGTTACCTTAACGCGTCGCGAGAGTTGACAGCGAGACCTTAGTCCTCCGTCAAGGGTGAGTAAGATGATGAGAACGGCTGTGGCCAGTGATTAGCTGAGTCGAAAGATCCGTCAAAGGTGTTAATGAGGTAAGTCGAGATAGAATTTAGCGAGATAGAGATTGATATAAGAGGTCAAGCTAAGGACTTGTTACGACGACGTTACCTTAACGTGTCGATTCTTAATTCAGATGTACGGAAGTACATTGATTTAAAAATGAGTAAAATGATGAGAATGATGGAGGCCAACAATTGTTGAGTCGATTATCCGTCAAAGGCGTTAATGAGGTAAGTCGGGATATGATTCGCACAGCGAAGTACGAGACAGTTACAAGGGAAGGAACAGGAGGTCAAGCTAAAGTTTTACGCTAAAGAGGAGAGGTATTTATACTGTTTAAGTGCTTGACTAAGAAGGAAATGCGGTGTTCGAGTCATATGTACGCGTAAGCTATGGACGCGTAAGCTGTACGCGCGTATATTACTACATGGAGGAAGGTTATTGTAGTTACTGAAAGCGGTTGTAACTACTTGAAATGAAACTGAGTCCTGATAGAAAGTTCGAGAGCAAGACGATAGTCTGAGAACACACAAGCTGATTTGACGGTTTCTACCCATCGTAACAGGACTACGGTATCAAAGTAGGAGTATTTATACTGTTTGTGATATTAGGTTCTGGCTACGAAAGGAAAGCGGTGTTTGAGTCATATGTACGCGTAAGCTAAGGATGCGTAAGCTATACATGTGTACACTACTATATAAGGGAAAGCTATTGTAGTTACTGAAAGCAGTTGTAACTACTTGGAAGGAAAATAAGTCCGATGTGGAGACGAGAACGAAACAATAGTCCGAAAGCACACAAGCTGGATGACGGTTTCTCACTGTCATAACACAGAGTAGACAAGGTCGAAACTGAGGAAAACCCTTAAAGCCAACCAAGCCCATTTATATATTCACCAAAGTCCATATGTACATGTTTACACTATTCCAGACTATTTTATAGGTATCTATCTATGACTTTATGATGACATTACCAGTGTCTAGTATTGCTAAGATCCCATTGGGTAGAGATAAGCCGTGAGCTGGGATGATGGCTCTAAGACTAATGATGCTGCTGAGAATACCTCAATGCCTGAGA
>KB722747.1:795542-819329 GCA_000349905.1 Volvariella volvacea V23 | reverse complement strand
CAGAAGTTCCTTCAATTCCAAAAGCACCTTGGGCTTGAGTTTTACTTGCCATCACAGATATGCTTAGCACCATTAATCATGGTACTTAGCATGGGGGAGTGTTGGATGGACCGTCAATATGGACCAGACTTATGGTTATCTGGACCAAGTATACGGACCGGTACTTGGAATATACACATGTTACGGAGAAATATGTGGCTAGATACACATGGTAGATAGTCATAGGATACAGGTAGATAGATCCTAAGTATCACTGAAGTGACTCACATCAATTCCGATGTGGATACCATCATTTCCAAAATGGTGGACAGCACTTGTCACTCCTCTGTACAAATAGTTCCAGCATGTACCTACCAGCCCCCCAATCCTCAGATATACACAAAGTATCATTACTCTCTACTCCTAGGTGAGGTGACCTCCATAGCCTCTAGTGCCTGTAAGGCTGCTGTTCAACATGAATGCCCTTTCCACCAAACTAATGCCCCGCTTGTTCACCCCAACGCTAGCTCAAAGCACTGTTGTGTGCCTGTGCCTGCCCTTCAGGTTTTTTTACGCGTCACAAACAGGACCGCACGCATCTGCATCGGGAGATGCTGTTCCTTAACGTACTCAGCATTCCAGTTTACATTGAGAAAAAAAAAGACTTACCCATATTATAGAACCAACGATGTCAACACCAAACCACAACGACCTCAAAGCCGAAATATCATGCTACAGCCTCCCCTTTGGCGGCCTCGGATTCACATCCCACCTCCTCACCTACTACACCCTCTTCTGTCTCTCTCGTGGTTTAAAGCCCCTTTGGCCTCGACACAGACTAGACTGCACGAAACGCGACATTTTTATCGGTCTCGTGAGCTTGATAGTCTCTACTGTTCTCGCAATTTCCACGATTGTCAAGTGTAGGCGGACTTGGCCACTGCTAGTCATTGGAGTGTGGAAGCTGGCGGTGTCATTGACGAATGGGCTTATGGCGCTGTATGCTGCGTATATACAGTATATGCATGGCAGTAGTCGCTTCCATATCTGCCACTGTGCCAAGAGTGATCTGGTTAGCGGTGCAACGGTGTTGTGTCTTATAATATGTGAGTGCAAAGCCGTGGTGCGCCTGTATCCACTCCCAAGGAGCGTATCTCACCCTGATTTTACGTAGATATACCTGGGATGATATCTGGGTTGACAGGCTTGCTGGTGTTAGTTACAAAACACTCGCACACTCATGGGCTTTTGCCCTTGAGCGCCGTATTTCTGTCTCTCACAGCGCTCGGCATCATCCTCTCGGTACTCAACCTTCTGCTTCGCGAGTCGCATTTGGACATGAGGCAAAAAGCCTATAGGCTAGGTGCCGATGCATTCTTTGGAGGTGCAGCTATGCTCTCTGTCTTGGCTGCGTTGTATTCGGATTGGGCGCTGGGTGTGATGACGGATAATTTGCTGGGGCAGCCGACGAGCGATAATAGCAAGTTCTATTGGGCCTATTTCGCTGCGAAGAGGTTATCTATGTTACTAGGGTAGCTTCTACACACATCATGTATTTCAGTAACTATCACGAACCGCGGGATTTCCAAGGAGCATTAAAGGCAATTATACATTGTGCTCCCTAAATTACGGCATGATTATAATGCACAAAAGGTTATTCCAACAAAAGACACCGTTTTACTCTATGTCGAACAACAACACCTCTGCGATGTCTCCACTGACATTTTCAACCTTCAGCTCCGCCCCTTCGGATCCAATATCAATATATGTGCCATCGCCTTCAAATAATGTCACCTCGTCACCCTTGGCAACACCAGATCCACTAATCTTGATGCCTGCGCCTTTGGCCATTCCAGTATTGTATCCACTCGTCTGCACGACGTGAATATACCCTTTCCTTCCTCTCAATTGAACACCAAAACTTCCATCCTTTCCCAAACCGGGACCCAACAACCCAGCATACATCGTCAAATTGGAATGCACGGGTGTAGGCCCTGATCCCTCCCTCGAGTCAATGACTTCATCCTCCACTGATGACACGGAAGAGTCATCGACTGATGCAACGACCTTGACAAATCGATCCTTCTTTTCTGCATCGGAGAAGTGGCGAGTGTAGTATTTTGGTTGTAGATGGGATGCGGTTGGAAGGGACCAGATTTGGAGGAAATGGACTGGAGTGGGGCCGTATGCCTTCTCGGAGTGGGAGATTCCGCTACCGGCGGATGTAAGCTGGATGTCGCCTCTTTTGAGAATTTCAGTGTTACCCAGCGAGTCTTTGCTGTAGATAAGCGCACAGTGTCAGAGGGCAGGATTGGCTTTTGAGGGAGGGAAAAGACGTACTGCTCGAGTTGGCCAGATACAATGTATGAGAAGATCTCGAACTCGCTATGCGAGTGGGTTCCAAACCCTGTCCTAGGAGCCACACGATCCTCGTTAATGACACAGAGAGGACCAAATTGGTCGTGATGTCTGTCTTGGTACCTAGATGGCAAAAATAAATCAAAATCCATCTCTCAGGTATCTAAAAAGAGTCGAACATACGAAGCAAATGAAAATGTATGGAATGTTTTCAACCAATTGTGGTTGGCATGGCCTCTCTCTTCACTTCGACGAGGGGTGAACTTCATGTTTGGATGTGAAGTATCAACGATGAAAGGAGGTTGTTCGGGGCAGAGGGAGTAGGTATGCTACGAAGTCGTTGAGGCGTGGTCGAGGTTCCAGTGAACAAGTTGGATAACCTGCTTGGTACTAATGCGAAGGGTGATGTTGGAATGAAGCCCCAGTATACGAGGGCACTTATATAGATCGGAGCTGATATGATGTCGATGAAGAATAGGAGTTTAGAAAGCGGAGACATCGTCCAATAACAACGCTTACCTGCCCTATGACACGGCTTTTATTGCTAATGAGTCCATCAAGTGGAACCTTGCTGAGGGATGCAACATTCCAAATCTGATTCTAGCCCACCCACGATGATTCACAACCACGACCAACCCGGTCAGCGTAAGGTTGCGGTCAGAACAAGACTGAATCGGGGTCGGCGTAAGTTCTATTCAGGGATTGTGGTGGACACGGTCGAAGCCGAAGTGTGGGAATTGGTGGGATATCATATCCTCTTTTGGTAATTCACTGTATCACCGCATCCCAGTGATTTCGAGTACAAGCTGACCAACTCAGTGCAGTATTATAACGCACGACCTCACAACTAAACGTGGGCAGATTTTTAAACGAAATAGCACCAATAAGGGAATTGGCGAGTCACCCAATTTATTCCATTATGTGCCTGGAAGAACTTTGGGGTGCCCGTCGGCTTCACAGCTCTACACTCAGAACAAAGTCATTTACACGCTGGCAAAGGCGACGACAGTGAAGAATGTGAGGACATTCCGGAGTTATACGTTGAGCACACGGGAGCTTAGAAAGACAAAATAAGCACTCCCATAACAGTGCGAGTTGCACATATGCGATTGGAATCGGCACCACCTATGTACGGGTTTTGACAGCGAGGTAAACTAAACAGCATGCAAGTCGGATACACAATGATTTTTGGCTTGGAATGTGATTCCTACATTACAACATGACTATATCGCACAAATTAGATTCATCTCTAAGGTGAAAAAAAATATTCTAACAGAAGGCATCGTTTTACTCCATGTCGAACAACAACACTTCTGCAACACCTTCACTAACGTTCTCAACCTTCAACTCTCTCCCACCAGGCCCAATAGTAATATATGCGCCATCACCTTCGCGCAGCGTGACCTCATCGTCCTTGGAAACACTAGACCCGCTGATTCTGATGCCCGCGCCTTTGGCCTTGCCGGTATTATACCCGCTAGTTTGGACGACGTGGATATAGCCCCTTCTCCCGTTCATCTTGACACCGAGACTTCCATCCTTGCCTAAACCAGGGCTCAGCAACCCAGCGTACATCGTCAGATTGGAATGCACGGGCACAGGCCCCGACCCCTCTCTCGCGTCGACGATCTTATCCTCCACTGACGACGCGGAGGAGTCATCGACTGGTGCAACGACCTTGACGAGTCGATCTTTCTTCTCTGCGTCAGAGAAATGACGAGTGTAGTACTTGGGTTTGAGACGAGATGCGGTTGGGAAGGACCAGATTTGGAGGAAATGGACGGGAGTGGGGCCATAGGCTTTTTCAGAGTGGGAGATGCCGGTGCCGGCGGAGGTTAGTTGGATGTCTCCGCGTTTGAGGATTTCAGTGTTGCCCATTGAGTCCTTGCTGTAGATAAGTAGTTAGAGAACGAGACCAATTGCGAAGGAAAGGAGGGGGCATACTGCTCGAGTTGACCTGACACAACATATGAGAAGATCTCAAACTCGCTGTGCGGGTGGGTCCCAAACCCTGTCCTTGGAGCTACGCGATCCTCATTGATGACGCGGAGAGGACCAAACTGGTTGTGCCTTCTGTCTTGGTACCTATGTGAAGTAATAGTCAATATCTATTGTAAGGACAGAATACGGGCTGGGTACTCGGAAGAAATGCGACTTACGAAGCAAATGAAAAGGTGTGGAAGGTCTTCAACCAATCGTGATCGGCGTGGCCTCTCTCTTCGCTTCGACGGGGAACAAACTTCATGTTTGAGTATAAAGTACTGATGATGGAGGGTTGCTTGAAAGCAATGGGGTATGGAGCAGTTGCTGGGTGCAGTTAAGATGACGATGGACTGAGTCGATGTGAAGGCTGGTGTTAGAATGAGCCCCCAGTAGATGAAGCCACTTATATACAACGGGAACGATACGATGTGAAAAAAGATGAATATTGAGAAAGCGCAGATATCGCCAACAACGGTGTCTACTCCTCAACAAGCGGGTTTCATGCTAATGGAACCCTCGCGAGAAACGCACTGCGCGATGCGACCTTCCAAACCCGAGTTCGGTCCACCCGCGACGACCCGCAAGCATGACGAATCTCATTCACGGGGACGTGCGGTTAGAGGAACAACAACCAGGACTGAATGGAAGTTCTGTTCAGGAATCGGAGTGGCCACGGTGGAAGCGGAGTGTGGGAATTTGTGGGATATCATATCCTTATTTGGTAATGTGGTGGTGTCAATATTCAACCCACCATGTCATCGCAGCGCAAGCAAAAGTTCGAGTGGTTTCGAGCACGATTAACCACCTCAATGAAATGCGATTACAGACTCTGGTGGAATTGCTTTCCGATTATTGTATTTGCTGCCTAGTTCAGAGCAGCGGTGAGTCATTCATCATAGCTACCTGGAAGTCGGTTATCTACTATCCAAAGGATGGGCTAAGTGGGTAGGTCGTACCGCTAGAAAATGGCACAGTGATATCGTGAGTTTTAAAGAGCCATAGATGCACCTTACCACTGTACAAGGTGAACGGAATAACCAACCGGTGTACAACGAACGAGATTGTTCACCACTGGCAGTGGCCGACACAGTTTGGGAATGTTGGAGTGACCCACATCCTACCGTACCTCCTGCTATTGTGTCCCTTTCTACCCGTATACGGTACAAGTTTATTGTTTACTAGGGCTTGGTATGCTAATTCGAACCGTCACTCCCAAATGTAACTGAAGCGAAATGACAGCTCTTGATATCACAGTACGCGTCGCGGTGGAGGGTACCGGCACGACAGTATGCTACCAGGTCGCTGGTGTCTTGCTCGTTGGTCATCCTAAGCCACAGAGGCCTCATCAGGAAATTTACGGGGAGTGTCCAATCGAATCCCTCACCGAGAGCGTCACACCGAATTGATAATGATGACCTCAGACTTGGGTCTCTTGGCTCTTCATGTTGTCCCTCCAACGAACGACAAGTACGCGTACTGTATTCCAAGGGTGAATGGCCTGCCAGCTATGCACAGCAGGGTGATGGGATTTATCACCGCCGATCATAACTGTTTTACCAATGGATACGAACCCACAAGTAAATAGGCCAACGTGGATCTCAATGCTCGTATGCATGCTACAACTAAACCCCGTGATTTGCCGGTTTGCGGGAAAGAAGGATGTGATTGTCTACAGGCAGATCTTGGCAATGGGTATTGCGGAGCTCCATCAAGTCTTCACCGGCTACAGCAGAAAGAAAGACAACCTGTGTGAAGTCCATAGTGCGATCATCCGCACGCACTGTATTGTGTACCAGCAAAGCGGTATACAGGTGGCCTCACGAATGACTCGACGTTTTTTACGCCAAAAAGGGAAACAAGACTCCTCACCGACGAACTCAGATGCTGTATCCAGAATACTGGAGGCTGCTTGGGTGGCCGACTATCAATTCCTGACTGGGGCACAGTGAATGGATGGGCACTTGGGGCCACCAGGGAAAGACATGTCCTAATAACTGAGCCCCTGTCAGTTGTTCCTCGCAAAATGACCCCGAGGCAGACGGAGAGACCTGTGGACCGTGGTCTATCAGCCGGACCTGGTCCACGGTACTTGCCGGCTCATCATTCCGCTTTCGGCACTTTCGGGTTCCCTTGTTTTCCTATTGTCTACTCCGTCATGTAGACACAATGGATCTACAATTAACCATCAATACCACCGATTCATTTGCAATGGCAATCATTCCTTTATGGTTCCGAATTTATCAGCTTCAGCATATTGTCCCAACATAACGAGCTGTAGCGTTGCTCACGCTCACAGCCTGTCAAGAACGGCATCCTGGAGGATCTTCTGCTTCGCCTGTTCCAGGAAGCGCCCACAGCCTTCCAAACGCCCGGCACTCCCCATCTGCGGGTGTTTCACACTGGCACACCGCGACGTCTCCATCAACGAGGCGTTTTCAAAAAGCGGTGCGGATCAACAATCGCACTGATCTGCACATTTCCTGTGGTCCATCCCCGACAAGCCCGCATTCGGTGCAGGAATGCAAGGGTTTTTCTTTTTTGGGATACCGAACCGGACCTTACGACATCGGGAGGTCCTATCAATTGAGTCTTTTGTGCGGGGCTGGGGGTCGCTGTGATGATCTTTGGGTTGTGGACAACGTGATAGCAATACAACAGCCTCCCCGAACCGGACGGCGTTACTAGTCCTGATTGGCTGTACGCTGTATTGGAACCGTTCCACTCCCTCGGGACTGGATGGATTCGGAAACGAAAAGGTGGCAATTGAGGCGTGTTATCAGCTTATTGAACTCAAAAAAAGATATAAGGTGGGCTGAGCACTAGACGCCCCCCATCGTCCCTTGTCCTTTTTTCCCTTCGCATTTTGTGTTTCCTTCTGCGACACTCGTTACGAACACTTACACCATGATAGGAGCTTCGTTCGCAGCACTCGCGTTGGTTGCCTCGCTTCCATCTGCGTTGGCGGTCACCTATGAGGTTCAAGTTGCACCTGGCGGAGAGTTCATTTACGATCCACCTTATGTGAATGCCGTAGCGGGAGATATTGTCAACTTCACCTTGTAAGTGGATTTTGGCTTGCAGCAAAATCACTTCCTTTGTAACCGATGTTGCGATCTCGTTCAGCAACCCGAAGGCTCACACCGTAACGCAATCTTCGTTCGATCAACCTTGTGTCGCACTTCCGGGTGGCACAGACAGCGATTTGTAAGTAACACTTGTATCTCACTCCTGCGTTGCAATTAAATCCTCTGCAACCGTGAATAGTATGCCAGTCGCCCCTGATAGCACCGACCCTCGACCTACCTTCCAAGTCCACGTTGTCGATGATCACCCTGTCTGGTTCTACTGTCGACAGACCGGACACTGCGGTGCAGGTACACCTCCCTCCCTAGCGCTTTCTTCGACAGCTCATCTAATCAACCTATTCTCCAGGAATGGTGTTCGCCATCAACCCAGGCCCAGACGGCAGCTCCAACTCCTTCGCCGAGTTCCAAGCCCGTGCGATCGCCCTCAACGGAACCGCAGCCAGCTCTGCACCCAGTGCCACTTCGACGGATACCTACGTGACGCCCCCTCCTCCCCACTGGGAGACAGCTACAGCCACAATTACCCATGGCGAATCCGTCTGGACTACGATCTATACCAGCTACGACGGCACTCCTCGTACGTGATTTATGTGCTTTGGATGCATTCTCGATTGTATTTACGCTCTTCCCTTCCAGCTCCTAGCCCTGCCCCAGAGCCAGCCAACCACGTTATCCTAGTCGGTGACGGCGGCTCACTCAGCTACGACCCTCCCAGCATTCAAGCCAACGTCGGCGATACCGTCACGTTCGAGTTCAGGGCTAAGAACCATACCGTTACCAAGTCTTCCTTCTTGCAACCTTGCGTTCGCTCCGTCGATGCTGTCACCGGTGAACTTGGATTCGCTTCAGGATTGTACGTTTCCTCGCTACTGCCCCCGTCTGATTCATCTAACCCTTGTTGTGATCCAGCCAACCCGTCCCAGCTGGCACTACATCTGGGTTCCCTCAATTCAGCATCACAATCAACGACGTACGTCCCTTCTACCCTAGTTTCCTCCCCCCATCCCTAAATCCCATCGCAGACTGCTCCCATCTGGGGCTATTGTGGCCAAACCGGCCACTGCGGTCAAGGCATGGTCTTCGCCATCAACGCCGTCGAAGACGGCCCCAACAACTTTGCCGCATTCCAAGAGCTCGCGAGGAGGATCAACGGCACCCGCTCTAGCGACCCCTCTGGTGGCGACGCGTCCCCGTCTGGGGATAACAACGGCGGTGACAGCGGCAGCAGCCAGGATGGCGGTGATGACGGCAATGCCGCTGCTTCGTTGTGGAGGCCTGCGACTGGAGCGGTGGCCGCACTCGTCGGATCCGTCGTTGCTCTCGCGTTGTAAGCTCAGCCGGTTGGGTTGGTGGGGGTGGTAAAAGCTCTTGCTGCCGCATCGCGTGTCAGAGTCTGGCTGTGGCAGCTCTTTCTGCTTAATGTTCATTCTATGCTATGTATCACCTTGCCTTGGTGCAGGTCTTGTTCATATATTTATGTGGACGACACGGACCAGATTTTATTTCTTTTTCTCTCTTCGTACATACTGTATATACCTGCCACTCTTTCTCCGTCTATCATATGTATAAATGCCGCGCGTTAATAGACATACGTATACCTTGGCAACTGAACATACCCACAAGCCCGCGTCTGACAGCGAGGACATGGCAGTTGAGCTCAATCCGCACATAAATATTGCGCCAATGATCTTAGTTGGTATTTAAAAGCTCTCGGAAGCAGCAACCTCCATCGTCGACCCGGACGTCGGCACCACGACCAGCGGGAATATGCTAAAAATATTTACATTCCAAGCTCAAGACAGAAAGATCTCGACATCACCACCTCTCACAGGTTTCGGCACGAGCTAAAGCCCCAATGAGACCATCATTCCGGTGGTACGCGTACGAGCCCAGGAATCAAACGCCCCCTCGAGTCCTTCCCATTTGGAGTGTTTTCACTACACAACCAACCTGCCGGTATGAGTCCGTTCTATACGCACACCGCCAAACCTATATTCATACATCAACCCTTCAAAAGAACCAGGTTCAACCTACAACGTAAGGTTCTAAATACACCGCGCAGCGGTCAGCCTCATCCAACTGCCCGTCCTCACGCGTGCACGTTCGGTGTATCAGCGCTTCAGCGCTCGACCCACCCAACGGACTCTGGCAGAGACCACAAAAGCTTATAGCACCTATCATCATCCCGATCTCACAAGGCATCTTATAATCATAGGATTCCCGACCGACTCGGCCAATCCCTTGGCCTAGTTAACACGGCAACTCGGTCATGGGACATGCTCCGGCGGAGCGGTGCCAGCATCAGACCCAGGTTTAGCGGCTTCCGCAAAAAGCTGGGGGATCCTCATGCACAAGTTCCCAGTCGCTGGCCACGAATGACGTGCACGCATAATACTCAGTACACCCTAATGCCCTAGCTTTCCCCTGACTTTGAGCTCGTCAATACTAGCAGTCTCCGGACGTCACCGTGTACGCGGTTATATTTTGGTCTCATTCGACTGATTGGGCATACAACCGGGGGGCAACTCGAGACGTAAATGGATACGTATGGGATAATTATAACGAGATTCTCTAGTAGGGACGTGGCATGTGGCGGTCGTTGTCAAGGGTGGCAAGGGTGCCTTGAGGGGATGTACGTAGTGTAGACGTAGATAGACTAGATGGGTAAAGAAACAAACAGGACGTGAACCACGTCCGTCTATGCACGTATCTCAATGCTGTATCACATTTGGTACCTCATGGACTCACGAGACCCTACATATGGCTTCTCAACTCGTACATCACCCTGTGGCGTCAAAATTGCATCTCTGAGCTCACCAGCCCATACTAGACGCCTCGCACTAAATTGTCCATATATATGCGCATAAACGTCAACTTTGCAGGCGTAGATAACGACAAAGCCCAATGGATAAATATCAAAAGAACACATCTACATAGATAGATAGACAGATAGCGCTGAACCTCAACTTCAAGCTTACAACACGCATATACCCTGCCAAATCTAATCTAACAGTCCATCCAACACCAAACCCCACCTCACCACAAACCAAAAAAAGCAAAAACATCCAAACCACCCATCTCCATCTCATCCCATCTCCACCCCCACTCACGGGTCATACGCCGTCTTAACCGGAGGCTGCCTCCACGGCTCATACCCCACCGCCGCCGCCAAAGCGGTATGTGACGAATTCGCCGTCGCAGACGGCACGACACTATGTCCCCCCAACAGCGTCTGCATCGCCTCATCCCTTCCTCCTCCGCCTCGACTTGCACTTCCGCTATCCCGCTTCCCAGCCACCATTCTACCCCCAAAATCCTCATCGGCAACGATGGCCCCTGTCCGCCTGTCCAATCTAAATCTGAACTCTCTCAGTTTGGCTTCGATCGTCTTTGGGTCGTCGTAGGGTAATAAGAGCTCTCCGAATCCAGATCGGGAGGTTAGAGAGACGGTGGTGGCTATACTTCCCGGTGGTGAGGAGAGGTAGAGGTTTCGTCGTTGACGGCGATTGAAGATGTGAATGAACACTCCGGTTAGACCAATTAGGATGAGAATGCATGCTAGAAGATGAGCCGGGAGTGGGCTAAAGAGAAGCAAGGGGTATCAGTCGTGCGCGGAGGGTAAAATTTAATCTATACTCACTCAATCCACAGCCGCGGCGCCAAAGCAGTCAGCTTTGCTGGCAACTCTACAGAAGTAGGCACAAAATATATAGACTTTGCGGAAATGGCCAAGTGTTGTCTCTACATACCCAGAAGTTAAATCAGCACTTCGAACAAAGGGACAGAACTGAAGGAAAAATCAAAAACGTACATAGATTTTTGTCGTGATGTCCAAAAATCCATTCGGCAGGTCAAAAGTGCCTTGAAGACCTATGCTCGAAGCAGCAGCCAATCTATACGCAGCACTCGGAATTGCTGAGTTGATAGCCGTTGCACGAGCTTGAATAAATGGATTAGGAGAAGGCGTAAAAAGCACTCTGATCATGATGGTCAGCCGAAAATACTAAATAAGAATTAAAAAAGGCATTCATACCCGTTGAAGGCTTTCCCAGCCAAGTCACCGCCCGTGACGTTATTCTCTTCCTCGAAAACCCCATACCTGATCACGTCAACCAAATCACCACTACTTAAATCTGCAGTTGCTTGGACATTCATGGCTGCCAACGCTGCAGAACAAAAAACTGCTTTGGCGCTGGGTGAATTTCCGTTTTCTCCCTGGAGGAAGTACCTATTCATTACCGCATTTCATGAGCAAACGCACTAAAATCCGGAAGCTTGACTAACCAAAACATTACAGGACGAAATTCGATATCCAGAGGAGCGTCCAGACAATACGCATGGCGAACCCCATATTGCTGAGTGGCCACCTGTTCACGACAGATCCCCAAAAAAAGACAAAAATGCAAAAGTTTAATCAGCCATCGGACTCCATCAACTCGAATTACAAACCAACTCACAGACGGATCAAATTGCGCAGTAGTAACACACCCCTGCGGCGAAATCGAATCAATTGTAAAATTCGACGGCCCGTTTTGAATAATCCTCGTATCGACCCCATTATCACATTGAAGATTTGTTTGTATACCCGTAGTGTTCACAGCCACAGTGCCATTGAGATGCGGTGCAGTGGGAAACTGTCATCATAAAACGCAACAAATGCGAAACGGGTGGTGGGTATACACGTATTATGCGGATCAGGGAACACCGAGTTAGATAGGCACTTACCACAAACTCGGCTGTGGCCCATCCTCCCCGGACGAAAGGAGGATCGGTAAGATTGTGGAATGCGGCCGCCTCTGCAAAACCAGCAGCAGCGACAAAAGCATTCAATTCGTTGATGTCTGGAGCGAGGCCGATGGCACGAATGCTCGTTGCGGTATCAGCTAAATGGCGATATTAAGTATGATTAATGATACGCATAGAGTATACACGAACCTTCCGTTTGGCCTATTTGCCGTATTTGAAAGATAGAACCGGCTGTAGCGGTGATTAGTAATATAGCTTGGGTATCATCGATGATACTCACCTAGGGGTTGCAGAATGTAGGTCGCAGAAGCAGTCAACGCGGACCAGAAAACAATTCGATGTCTGAACATAAGTGAGCGGAACAGCGACAAAAAAGGGCTAAAAGCGAGATGTTGACATGCGACCACGTATTATTGCAGATGTCCACTCACCCTAGAGCGATCTACGACGCGATTAATGTCAAACATGGATGTTCATCTCACTAAACTGTACGCACATAATCAAGAAGCAGTGACTCCTCTGCCTTGGCGTTTCCATTTGACAGAATGACATAAGGCTGGAGCGGGGCATTGATGAGGCTATCCACGAAGGAATTCACAGGCCACCTACCTGGTACCACCTCACATGCCAATCTAATTCGCGCCACAAGAATGCTACAGGAATGACAAATCTGCGCGGTGTAAGCCATTGGTGAAGGACAGTGGGAGTGCTTGGAAGCTCACAGAGTAGGGAAGAAAGCCTATATGCGCATGAGGACGTTATGTTATGCGACGCGATAGCATATACTCACTAGAAGGAACTGTGCTGAGACGAACGAGACCACGTTGTCTCGTGGCACAGAGAATCCTACGACCGTGTTATAACGCCACATTGCAAGGAAATCGCGCATATACTCACCTCCGTCTCTATACGACACCATCAGGGCAATCTCCAGAGCTACTCCCAAGCCGATCATCAGCAGTGGTGTACCAATCACGACTGGCAACCGCATTATCAGGGGGTCCTACTCCAATCTAAGACGGTCTAGCGCGATACACGATGAGCAGTGACTCACAAAGCGTTTCCTCACTCGTTTATCATCTACAGGCGTTGGAATAAGGTGCAGTGATTCCCGGAAGGGCTTGTAGGAGCCTTGGCTTGATCGATCCTTGTATTCTTGTGTAGAGTGTGAAGACGACTCAGATGGTGGCGATGGCATTTTGTGGTACTTTGGTGCTTGGTGATGCGGGTGTCGTGGTCAGAACCGGGTCGGGACAGTGCTAGCTCGAGCCCAAGTGCTCTTTTGTCGTCGGTCAATGTGGTCGATGGTCAAGGAATTTGGGGTGTGGTGACGGCCAGGATATTGGTGGATGAGAAAGAGTACAGCCACGGAGGCAGAGAGGTTGAATTGGGCATCGGATGCAACGGTGACATGCTTCGTGATGCATCAGGATGAGCCTGGCCATATCCGGCAGTATCTCCTTCAAACCCTCGCATCTACTTTCCCACACTCGGTGAGCCTCACCTGTGCAAACCAAGCCCGTGCCGAGTCAAGGATGTCGTCCAAGGTTGAATCACGCTCATGCGTTCAGGCTGACAAAAGTCCGAGGACTCGGCCATCGTGGTTGTCACAAATCGCGCTTCGACGAACATTCAAGAGCAATGGTAAGGCGAGGGTTTAGTCCGTGAGCACAACCAACGCATTTAGGCCTTGATACCTGATTATCGACCTTTGCGACGCCGCTTCGCCCTTCGATTCTATTGACCCTTGACCCCACTCCAATTAGTCCAACACCATCTCCACCCAAAACATGCGCAGAAGAGACGTTGAAACCGATCACCCTCAAGGTGGTCTGCGTTTTTCATTAGAAAGTTTACTAAGCCGCGAGGTCAGCGCACCGGAAGATCCACCCCACCGTTCCGCACCTACCATCTCCGTCCTGATGACGTCGTGCGGGTCGGGCTACTACAATGGGTATTCAGACGCTTGGGTGTCGGCCCGGGTACCCTTTCCCGCAGGGAAGTTCTGCTCTAATCGCATTAGTTGTGGGCGTTAGCTCAGTGATTAGCGCCTTTAAGATGAAACTACATCTTATCTTTGACAATACGCGGTGGACCTTACTTTGGGTACATTTCTGGTGCACAGACGCTCCCCGTTACCAAAGGAAGCTCAGGGTGTATAATCCGCAGAAGAAATGAAGTCCACTTATCATAATCCTTTCAGCTCGTCCTCGAATCTATAGTGGTGCCTACCATTACATATATGCACGGCGGCGTTCTCATACTCCAAATACCTTAATGATCAAATTCACCCGTCAGCAATTCAACCACTTTTACTCCCAGTCGTGCGTCCTATCTTTGTCTCTGAGTCCCTTTCTAAAATTTTTGGAAGCTTCTAGATGATACATCGGATGACCTGGCTTTGCAGGCTTGCTGTATGTCTATGGGTACGATGTTGGAAAGGTCAATTCACTCACTAAGGCTAGCTAATGTTACTCATCAGCCTTATATGAATGCTCTTCTGGCATGAGCTATGAAAAACACCGTAAAAGGCACTCTATTCAATACCAGGGCCTCGTAGCAGTCGGCTGTAGCTATGCACCGAGAGGCCTCAGTGTACACTATTCACTCGCACGGAGATCTCCGGTTGGTATACCGGAATTGCCATCTATTTTTCGAGGCGGCAAGCCTATCGCTTCTTAACTAGCTGTAAAGGCCTTTACGGATTCTCAGGAACACCTCACCTCTGCAAGGAAGAAATGAGCATCCACAGCCACCCTCCAATGTGTCGCACAAATCAGACAATTAACTTCCGGACGGCTATGCGCTATATTTGCGCGGTGCCTACTCCTTGCTATTCGGGTGCGATTCGGATTGAATACATACTATCTTGAACGTGGTGATCATGGGATCTGTCGCAGAACAGTTCAATTAATCACGCTAGCCACTTTGAATCATGCCATCTCAATGGGTGCTGTGAGTTGTCTCAGGATTGCCATGTCTGCATTGTGTTTTGCACGAGGTCACCACCCTTTATTTCAATGCGTCCAGCTCTTCACAACGACTAGCGCACTCAACCCTCCAAGTCCTAATCAGCCTTCTAAACACTCAGACTACTATCCGCGTCCACCAACAACATGTTACTTGCATCACTGTTTGCCTTCTTCCTCGCTCGAAGCCTCTTCTTTGTATTCTATGAAGCTCAATCTCCCTGGAATGGGGTCGTCGACGTTCTTCCTGAGAGCGACTTGACGACATCTATGCTGGAGTTATCAAGCCCGGTATCAGTGATACCGATCCCGACAACCGAAGAGGTGCCATTCGATCTCCCAACTACACCTACCACTACTTCCACACCTACCAGTACTTTAAGACCACACACACCGGAGACTTCATACACACCGCTCACCACTGAATCTGGTATACCCTCGAGAGAGTCGGCCCTTTCTTCACCTGAGAGCAGACCACCCGCTCCAGAAATCCCTTCAGCGACTAGCAAAACACAGGTGCCTCCCACGTGTTCGCGCCTAAGCGCATTCGAGGAGTTTTCCCCTGTTGGGACCTGTCCCCATGTTCCATCCTATCATGAGGCTACCAAAACACCACTTATCAGCCCTCAGCACTCCCTTGTAGCCACACTCACAACCCATACTTCCCCAGACATACCAACTTGGGCTTCCTCTCCACCCATAATGGGAATTCCGTCGGCAACCCCTGGTGAATCTCATTCCCGAGACCAATCCCCAGTCCCACCAATACCTCCACCTCCCGGTATCAGTGTCTCGGTCCCTTCTCCACCTACACTAGCCCCGTCTGTTGACTATCCAAAGACAACTGCAACCACACCCGAGAGTATCCTTACTCCATCCCCAACCTCGACAGGAACTCGACCTACAGATGCCAGTATCACCCCTAAATTTCGCTCGATGTGGAAGCTGGTCATCGATTGCGCCGAGATAATAGGGATTTATACGTATCTCGCTATTCATCCGAATCTACCTGATAGGGAGGCATCAAAGGTGAAAAGGATATGGGAGAGGATCAAGACGACACTTTACGCTTTGCTCGCTCCCGAAGCTGTACTCATGTGGGCTGTCAAACAGAGGCTTGTTGCTGCTCGGATTGCGAAGCAATATGAGGGTGCGTACCCGGTGCAGGCTTTATTGGTAGTTTTGCTCAAAAATGACATCTAACCAGGGCTTGGGTGGACAAAGACGCATGGCTACTTTGTCCAGATGGGAGGGCTGGTGCTCGACGTCGGAAATGGCTATCGTGTCGTCACGATAGCTCAAGACGGCCAGATCCAACTCAGAGGGGAACACGACTCCACCGACAGTAAATCCGATTCGACAATCATCCTTCCAACAATTTCGGAAGCAGAGTTACTAGACAAAAGCAAATACAACGCCCTGTCGAAAATACTTGCCATCACGCACCTCCACTGGTTCGTCGTCCAACACATGGCGCGGTATACTCAAGGATTGGCTATAACCGAGTTGGAAGTGATCACACTGGCTTATGCTTTGCTGAATACGCTCACGAATGTGATCTGGTGGGGCAAACCGGCTAATATTGAATATCCGTGTTGAACAGCAGCCTTACAGGCGCTAGAGGCTATGGAGGTCACCTCACCTAGGAGTAGAGAGTAATGATACTTCGTGTATATCTGAGGATTGGGGGGCTGGTAGGTACATGCTGGAACTATTTGTACAGAGGAGTGACAAGTGCCGTTCACCATTTTGGAAATGATGGTATCCACATCGGAATCGATGTGGGTCACTTCGGTGATACTTAGGATCTATCTACAGTACAATATGTCATAATGCATGCGGTCACAATGCATAAATCCCATATTGCATTGGATTTTGGCCGGAACAAACACCGTTCCCAAGGGAAATATGAGTGATAGTGCATAATGCATAACACATTGGATGAATCTCAGAAATATGCAGTATGAAATTGCCAAGGTGAATGCTGATGAGAGGCATCAGAACAGATTTTTTCGTCTTTGCCTCCAATTATGGTGCCTGTACCCACCCGCAAACCCCGTCCTCCTACTTCTTATACTTGAAAATCTGGCCCCAAAGGGGGAACAAGGATCAATGGACCAAGAACCAGTGCTAAATCTGTCAAGAAGCATACCCACGAGCTCCTTACCCTGGCAGATTGGCTGGTCATGTACAAATTTGTTGATGAACACCCTGGAATGTCTTAGGCAGCAATTGTGAAGGAGTTTAGAGACCGAAAGGAAGGGCGCTTAGTATTTGACCAGTCAACTCTATCTCGGAAACTCAACACATGTAAACACAAGGAATTAGAAGCTCGTGTCAACAGTCATCCCAATACATTGTCATCCAAACGACCACATATTGTAACCCGTCCTGATGTAGAACATGCACTTGTATTGTGGGTCTGGCACATGGAGGAGAAAGAGGAATCTGTTACTGGAGAGATGTTGCAGACCAAGTGTGCTCGATATGAAGAAGAGCTGGGGGTTCCTCAGAAAGAGTGCTTGGATGGTGAGGGATGGGTTGCACCATTTTTGAAAGCATATCAGTTGAAAGAATATTGTCGACATGGAGAGGCAGGATCTTTGAACAAAGAGGATATAGCAATGGAACAAGAGCGCATTTCCCAGATTCTGGGTTCTTATCTTCCTCAAGATTGCTTCAATCTTGATGAAACTGGCTTGTACCCATTGTACGTCCTCAAAATGTCTCAGTCATAATCATCATTGATTTGGTTTTGATCATGCAGCTCACCACCAGAGTGTGGCATTTCATCAAGCCCTATGAGTGGAAAGAAGCATAGCAAGTTCAGAATTACAGTTGCATTTGCATGTAATGCTGATGGCTCTGAGCTATTGGAGCCCTTGTTCATTGGAAAGTCTGAAAAGCCATGATGCTTCAAGAAGAAATCAGGTGAGCAACATGGATTTTATTACCGCAACAACAAGAAAGTATGGATGACATCAGAGTTGTTTGAGCAGTAAACGTTCTTTCTCCATCATCTTATACGTGAATCTGATTAATCTTGCAAATTAGATGGGTCAAGAGGTTGGATATGCAGATGAAGGCCCAAAAGCATAACATCTGCCTGCTTCTGGACAATTTTTCAGGTCATTTTATTGCTTATGCATCTCAACATATCAAGTTGGTATACTTCGAACCCAATTTGACCTCAGCTGTTCAACCTCTTGATGCTGGAATCATCCATTGTGTCAAAGCTTACTACCGATGAGCATTCTGCCATCATGTCATTGACTTAGATGATGCTGGAGAGCGGGAGATCTTCAATGTCAGTCTTCTCGAAGCTATGCACATGGTAAGACGTGCCTGGTTCAGGAGACTATCATTCATTGTTGGGAGCATACAAAGATACAACCTAAACACTATCGGTACGCATTGACCTTGAAAACTATCATATTCACCCTTTCTTACCTGAACCATTTGCCAGTGATGCTCATGAACAGGAGATGCATGAGGTGATCCTGGTGCTTGGAACATCATCCATGCATTCGCTACCACAGAAATGACATTGCCTGTCGCCGAAGAGACCTTGCAACATCATCTAGGTGAACACTACCAAGACCACAACTGGCGGCCTGCACTTGATGCCATCATGTGTGCAGAGGGTGATGCCACTACTGCTCTTCAAGCTGTTGAGCACCTCGCAATGGCCAGCCAATATCCTCACCTAACTCTCAAGATACACCGCTCTCTACCTCCCCCCCAGCTTACTACCACTGAATCTGATCTTCTTGCATCCATTGATACACTCAAAAGTCGAAACTGAATCTTCGGAGACCTCCCAACAATGGATGAACTGCTTGAGCCAGCAAGTGAGATGGAAATTGGGGATTCTCCCTACAGGTTTGAAGGGGGTGATGCTGATATCTTGAAGGAGGTCCACAAAAAATTCGCTGCTGATGAAGGAGATGATAAGGATGCAGCTGATGAAGATGAGGATTCCGAGGGTGTAAAGAAGGTTACAGTTAGCTGAAGCGATGCAATCTTGATGTGCTAGCAGTTGGAGACTGTATGCCTCGAATATGGCTCTGATCTTGCTGTGGATTTGTCCCACTTGCTGCGGAAATTGTGAATCAGCTTGAGGCACGATGAGCTTCTGGGTGCAAAGCAACGTGATCTTGATGAATACTTCAAGAAAGCAGAGTAGAAAATGGGCGGTAGCGGGTTGGCAATGAAGGAGAATGTGGTTACTGTTATGCTGTCACAAAATGTCACAAAATGTCTTAACAAATAAATCTCGTACTGCATTGAAAATAGGTGGGAACCGACGATATGCATTATGACATATTGTACTGTACCTGTATCCTATGACTATCTACCATGTGTATCTAGCCATGTATTTCTCTGTAACATGTGTACATTCTAAGTACCGGTCCGCATACTTGGTCCGGATAACCATAAGTCCGGTCCATACTGATGGTCCATCCAACAATCTGGTTTATTTCTATTGAAACGGAGAGAGGAAGAGTGGGCCAGATGGACCTTCTGAGAGGTGGGGGAGGCAAGAGTTGTGGGAGAAGGAGTGGTATATTGGTTTGTGGCCATGTTGGTTACACATCTGGCCTCTGGGTGTTACAAGTACTTACCTCTGAGATGATCTTTAGCAGGAGTAGAGTCAAATAGGGCAGTTGCTTGTGCACAAGTAATGCAGTAGAGTGATGAAAGAACAAATTGATTAATCTGAGGAGTGATACTCAGAAGTACAGGCCTTATATAATTTACAAGACTATATGTAACTATTTGTATAATGTAAACGACTGCCAACAGATCTATCAGTCATCTGAAGCATGTGTTTAACTAATTGACCAATGGCGTAAGTCCCTCTATTTTACAATGTTCCATGACATTTTATGAGGCTATACATATGACTCAGTCATGATGTAATATGACTCCAAGGTTTTGGCATGTTTCATAACCTTCTGGAAGATTTTAGAGAAGTTTTAGCATGTGAGGATATTACTAACAATGATTATATAATAGAAATAGATGCCTAGGATAAGCGCTGAGGCATAAGCGCCCACAATAGCCGCTCAAGGGTGTTAGCGCTCGAGGGTTACTAGAAGAATATGAGGTAATTGAAGGGAAGTAATAGTGTGAATACTGTCACATGTAGAAAACTGTGACACTGGGAGATATCAGTGGCCCTAAGAATGAAACACAGAAAGTAAAAAGAAGTATGCCCACTGCTTTGCTGACTATGATATCTCTAGGTATGTTGAGGCAAAAGCGAATACTCAGATTCTATTCCCAAGCGAAGAATAATAAGTAAAGGTATGAGTGAAGAAGAGGCTAGCTCGTCTGCTTACCTATTCCCAAGCGAAGAATCTTTAAAGCTGGGGAATAGGTGGCAAGAGCAGTATGGTATATATACTACTCGAAGATAAATAAAGATAAATAAAGGGATATAATCTCCTGGGTGAGGAGAAGTGGGAGGGTAAGAATGAAAGTAACAAAGTGGGAGTCCTGAGCGAAGAGTGTAGCACACAGACCAGGGGATGCGTAAGCTAGGTCGGCGTGTACGTGTAAGCCTGTGTCATGCGCAGTCAATGTGGGAATGGACAGAGTCATATGAAATCATAATCGATCTTCTGACTTGACACATGTTCATCTAGAACAAGATTGAACCATCGGATGCAGTGGAGAACAAAGGGTATACCATATAGGGGAAGCGGAGATGGGTAGAGTAGGAACGGGTATCGTAGATGAGGGTGTAGGGTACGGATAAGCGGATGTATATAGGTAAGGGTGATGTGTAAGAGAGGAGATGGGGTAATGTGTATTATGTGTCAAAGATATAATGAAAGGGTGTATCGGAAAAGACAGAAGAAAGAAAGAGAAATGAGATAATAGAGACGCTTGGTGGGCGTCAATGTGGGTATAAACGCTAGGTGAGCGCTTGTTGATGAGATGTAGATGCTTGGTAGGCGTCTGAATATCGGGCGTTTATGTCAAGGGCTCTTACGAGCCCTGACAAGGTAAAGAGAGATTGAAGAGGACCTTACTGGCTATCTGTGCTCCATTGAAGGACATGGCGAAACGAATTGCTAATGCGAAGCGCACTGAGATACACTCTGCTGGCGACCTGACCATTAGGGACTGACAACGCATGGTATCTTGGATGTCTATAGTAGGAGCCCTCTTTGGTGGAATACACGTCATGGCATGGGACACTCAATTCTCGTCACCAATTCTCCAGGTTCTATGGAGGGCATGCCTAGTGATAATTACCACACTCTCTCTACTCATTGGGCTTTTATTGATCATTCATGATTACAGACAAAAATATACAATCCTGTCCTGGTGGAAAAACCTGGCATTCGTGTTAATTGCTACTTGTTGTCTTGATGCTACAACGATTTATATGTTGTTTCGCTTTACATCAATCGTGCTTGTTGGCCTCACATTCCAAAACCTTCTGGACTCTGCTCGTTACGAGAGTGCAAATCTTTTGTAGGATAGCAGCGTTTCATCATTTTGTAGGCCTTGTAAGAATTATCACCTCAATTTTCAAGTTGCACAAATGATCTCAAATAATCCATAAAAGATAAAAGGAAGTAAGTCTCCCATTTGACTGGGTGCTAAGAGCCGCTGGCTTATCCGATAAAATTCACTCGAACGGTACAATAGCAACACGAACAGAGGAGCTAGCAAAGGGTAATTTTCTACTAGGAAGAAAATTTTATGATGTGTAAGATTGACACTGACTAGAAATAGAGTAAGAATTGGATAATAGAGACAACGAGGCACTGTCCATTTGAGAAACTCGTACTAGTCCCATTGTGCGATGGTTTGAAATGCTAGACGCCCAAGATTTCTTTTGCTTTCTCTGTGCTCTACACTCCGCCTGACAGTTGGCATGTTAGATGTCTTCTTTTCAAATGACTCTGTTGTACTGCCTCACCTGATGCACGCTTGTGAGCACTTGGATGAAAGACAGGAAGAACATTACCTATGAATGGCAATGCATCATTGCTTCTATCAATACAAGAACCTTGGTAGAATCACCCACCTTGTCACCAGTTCAGCAGTGGCATTGATAAGCAGCACATCACGAACCCGATGACCAAACAAAAGTGATCCAGGTAGCTGGTTCCCATTTCCCTTTACTTGTATGCTCCTCACACATGATACAAGATATAGGATAATGATATCTTTCTAAGTAAGAGATGCCTTGGACAATAAGACGGTACAAATGCCCCTGGTCCCTTCAAAGGCTAGCCAGTAAGTACATCGCAGGGTTACCCAGCATTTCTTCTACCATGGAATCTACCATATTTTGCACTGTAATTCAGTCGGCTGTTAATTAACCCATCCTGAGCAGGTCTCCCATAACAGATAGCTGTTTACTTTCTTTTTTCCTTATGGATACCGTGACAGGAAAATGAAGATCTTGATTTGTTGATATGATCAATTTCATGTGACGAGCTGAACACATACATATATAAGCTCCCAGGTTGTCCAAGTCATCCAGCATCTGTCCGATTCCTTTGTCTCGAGTACTTGCAATCAGCATACAGCACGTCTTATCCTATATACTGTTGACAGCCATTGTATGCCATCGCATAATTCATTCAAAGGCTATATGGTAAATCCGGCTGGAGTTCCAACTCCAGTTCTTTTTTCCATCTGGCTCCTTACAATCATCCCGAACCCAACTAATCGTACCTTCTATTGATCACCATAGAGCAATATGTCTGCAAAGCTTAGTCAGAATCCAGCTGTGAGTACACTTCAATGTCTAATGAAACTACAGGCTCAATATTCTTCATCGCTCCTTGTTATGACTGCATACACTTGCACACGCTTATGTGCACACTTAGACAATGTGGATCAGGTGTTCTGACTCCCACATTCCCGAGTTTGTCAGAAAGGGCACTGAGCGGGGAACTGTATTTGTTTATCGAAATATAGGAAAGCAGGTCCTCCACACCCCCAGCGCTCAGATTGTCCGCTAAAATTGAAATAACTTGGCAAATTAATAATGAACTCTTCCAAAGTCAAATAGATCCAAGAGACAACACCAACAGTGTCCTTGCTGCAATCGAATATGCCCTCACGTTTGATGGCCTCCAGAAGATCTATGTGGTTAGACACACTAGATGTGGAGCCGTTTAGTATAGCATTTTAGTCGCCCAAGTTGAAGGAGGTGAAGATATTCAACCACCCCTGCAACAATTTCAGTTCGTAACCCCATACCTGCAAACTCTTGTCTCTGACGCCAAGGGGATTATTTCGGGTTCGCCGGGTGTGACTGGGGAACAATTGGAGTTAAATGTTATAACACAGAATGTGAAGAATCAGGTGAAGAGGATTGGTGAGGGTCTAGGGTCAAACCCTAGGCTTTGGAAAGTGAGAGTGGAGGGCTATGTGTACCATATTGGAGAGAGTGACCCTTGGCGGGGCATCGCTCGATTGGAGAGAAAGAATCTGGAAAGCGGTGATCAAGGAGAGGGTCTGGATGAGAAATTGTTGTACCAGAAGATTGATGAGCATAAAGAAACCTTGGAGCTTTGATGACTCACTGGCTAACCTGACCAGTTTTGTTAGTACCTTTTGTTTGTGTCAGGGCTTGTAAGAGCCCTTGACATAAACGCCTGATATTCTGACGCCCACCAAGCATCTACATC
>KB722747.1:764357-795442 GCA_000349905.1 Volvariella volvacea V23 | reverse complement strand
ACCCGTACCCTACACCCTCATCTACGATACCCGTTCCTATCCTACCCGTCCCCATTTCCCACTTATGGTATACCCTTTGTTTTGTATTAAGTCTGATGATCCAATCTTGTTCTAGATGAACATGTGTCGAGTCAGATGACCAGTTATGATTTCATATGACCTCATCCACTTCCCACATTAACTGTGCATGACACGGGCTTACACATACATGCCGACCCAGCTTACACGTCCCCTGGTCTGTGCGCTACACTCTTCGCTCAGGACTCCCACTTTGTTACTTTCATTCTTACCCCCCACTTCTCCTCACCCAGGAGATTATATCCCTTTATTTATCTTTATTTATCTTCGAGTAGTATATATACCGTACTGCTCTTGCCACCTATTTCCCAGCTTTAAAGATTCTTCGCTTGGGAATAGGTAAGCATACGAGCTAGCCTCTTCTTCTTTCCACCCTTTTACTTATATTCTTCGCTTGGGAATAGAATCTGAGTATTCGCTTTTTCCCCAACAGTTTGCTTATAATGTTACTTAACCCGCATGTATACAATTTGCACCTGAACTGCTATCTCTTGCCCTTACTATCAACGAACCACACTATCGACCAAAGAGCACACGGAGACCTCTAAATTTCGTCCCCTTGTCTGTGGGATCCTTCAACGACCCCGAATATATTTCGATACATCCCTGGTAGAGAAACACTGCATTCATCTTCCTTGCTACATATTGCTACAGTGGTTTATCGTATTCAGTGGCCCGATATTTATGCATGTGCTCTCCCTTCCTCCTATTGATTCACTAAATCATTGGGACAATTGTGTCCTTTTGCAGCATAGCGTAATTCGTTACACGTAATGTGGATAGTAAACACATGTCATGACGACTCCTTTGTTATACGACTTCTCTCAGAAAGTATATCGTCACCATAGGAGCACAATTCTACCATGGGAAATCAGGCTATCCAGCGGGTTAATGAATCCTTTCTCAGACTCACTATTGCTAAAAATAACTTTTCCAACTCCATGTCATTCACACCAAACAACAGATCGAGCTACTATCAACACTAAATCGGAAGCTACAGGATTATCCCGTTTGCCTTGGTTGTCCTGGTCAATACGAACGAGCTCGAATACCTCATTCATAGGGAAGGAAGGTGGGTTGGTTGAATTAAAGATAAGTGGATGGCATTTAACTGGGTTACAGGACTCTATTAGGCACCCATATTGCACCTATATGAAGTAACGTGCTCCTTCACAGCCACTTAAGGCTTCATAAATTCTCTCTTGCACCTCCGTGGTCACTCGAGTGATTAGAGTGGTGCGCAGCAAGCTTGGTAATCGAATCATTCACTTCAACATAATTGTGTAGGCGATTTTGCCAAGTAAAGTCGCTCAATGTGATTTATGGTTGCTATATCAAGCAGGGTGTGCAACATTTTGGCGTGAAAGTACAAATCAAAAATTTACATACCAACCTTCTCCGTATTCTCACTAATCTCGAGAGTGCCATGTAACCACCTCCTTGTGACCTCAAAAGCATTTTAATCCGACTTCCAATGGATAAGGTGGTCCTTTTAGACTCCAATAGCTTTCAGAGCGGCACTATGATTTGGTGAGAGGGACGGAGCAAGAGAAAGAAAGCTATATATAGTGATGTGAGCTTGTGCATTTTTCTGTGAACTTCTTTCATGGTTACCGGCAGCAGGTTCTACATGACGGGCCGCATTAATTATGACTTTTTTCGAGAACTCCTGAGTACAGCATCTTTTTTTGCGCGGTGATATCTGGTATCGGCATTGATGCTGATTGTTGTTCTAATCCGCTACACATTAGGACAGGTGCTTCTAATCCGCTACACATTAGGACAGGTGCATCGCCTTCGTTTGTTCTCTGTGGAGCGATTTAGCTATTCAAGGGGCTAAGAAGGCGCTCATATACCGCGTTTCATTTACAGATGCCAAGTAGACAACCCACTCATCGAAGGGGAGCAAATTCTCAACGCAAGTCGTAAAGCCACCAAATATTACAAGTCGACTTTGTTATAGTTCTAATAGCACACTTCACCTGAAACCTTTGTCATCATATCCAATTCAGTGAATGACATGCATCCCGTGCTGCCTGCTCTTTCGCCCTTGCTCTGATGGGGCCGATTGTCACCCCCATTCTAACCCCATTTACTGACGTCCAACATCAGGACTTAGATTTCACATACCTGTGACCTTTAGCACTTACCAAAACATTCTATGCTTCACATTAGTGCGCGTCATGGTCCAAAAGAGGAGACACGATACTCGACATGCGTATCACGAATAGTGGCACGTTGATTGAAGAAGGGCAAAATTGGCACGTCGAACCCAGGCCGGCCAATGGAATGGTCCCCATTATTAGTAGTAGGGTATCACTAGAGAGAGACATTTGATGCAAAAATCCAAGTGGCCGAATGTCAAGGCGACGAAGGGTCGAGAGAGGACCTAGAGTTTTGGTATACTATCCTTGACTACGTGCGGTTGCTTTTTGCTGCAGCTAAAGTTGGATCTTTGATTAGTATATGCTGTTTTGCTTTACATCATTCGTGCTTGTTGGCCTCACATCCCAAAGTCTTCCAGACCCCGCTCGTTACGAGACTGCAAATCCTTCCTAGGATAGCTACATTCTGTTATTTTGTAGACCTTGTATCTTCGCTATGCACTTGAACGAGCGTCGCATGCATTCGAGCCTGTTAAGGCCCGCAGGACACAGCCGAGCGAAGCCATTTCCCGTGTGATGTTGCGGGCAGGGATTGCCGACAACACCAGCGACGATCATTCAGAAATGGATTAGGAAGCTGTCACTTGTCTGGCGGTATGATGTGTCCGATGGTATAAGGCGTGGTAGTGATAGTAGCACTTGAGAGGAAGAAATTTTCCGTGGCACGCCAGACACCAGCGGCAAGCATCTAAACGTGGACCCAGGAGATATAAAAGTGTAGATACTGAGGCATTGTCTTTGCTAGAAACTCCTACAGTGCAATGGCTCGAAGTGTAAAATGCACAAAATTCGGCTGACCTTCCTGTATACACAATACTTGGTTCCATGGACACAATGTTTAAAAATGTCTTTCCAACCAATTTTGTTGCAGTAACCCAGTTGATTGATGCTTGTTAGCTCTTACGGCTGTGGACAGGAAGAACGCTGTTTTGAAGGGCGTCCATTACACCTGTCAATACGAAAACATTCAAGTTTGCTGAATCATTCATCCCTTTATTATATCAACTATTATGCTGTTAAACACTGCATTCTAAGTCCGATGACTCTGAACCAAGACAATCTTGGCTGGCATTTGCTTCTATAAGTTCTATTTTATTTGAGTGTTCCTCACATATGACCTGACATCTGCCGTGATAAGCATTTTCTGCGCAAACTATCTGGTGAGCTATTCATGCTGATAGGGTAGTACTAACGCCTTCGGCCCATTCAAAGGCCAGCTGATAAGTGTGCCACAGGGATGCTCATCATTCCTCTGGCTACATAGCCTACCATATTTTGCACCGAAATTCAGTCGACTCCCTGCCAAGTCTTGTTGAGCAAAGCCTCCGTAGCAGATGCATTGTGCTCCCCTTATTCTCATTGACAAGAGACAGGATGAATCCTTGGATGCAAATATGGTCACTTCATGTAATGAATTGAACTCATCTGTATATAAGCCCTTATGTTGTCAAATTCAACCAGCAGCTCTTCCTTTCCTTTGTCCTAAGAGTTAAAGTCAGAATACGGTGAGTCTCGTCCCATATATATTTAATAGTAGAAGCCAGCCAAAGGCTGCCCGAATATGGCTGCAACTCAATCCTACATTTTGCTCTCCATTTGAATTGCTTGTCCTCTTTACCATCCTACCGTGAATAACCAAACTTACTTAAAGTTCTTATTGTTCATTACAGAGTAATATGTCAGCAGAGCAAGAAATCAAGCTGCCCAGCGAGGAGGGCAATAAAGCTTTACTTCATCAGGACCCAAGTGTGAGTATACTCCGACATGTGATGAGACTACGGACTCAACATTCTGCGTTGTTTGTCGTGATCGTACACCCCGGTGTGTATACTTAGACAATGTGGATCGGGTGTTCCGACTCCCGTGTCCCTGAGTTTGTCACATTTGGCACTGAGCGGGGAACCGTATTCGTTCATCGAAATATCGGAAAGTAGGTCCTCCTTTCTCTATTTAGCATGGAAAATATAATAACGCACGCCCCGAAAGCCAAATAGACCCAAGAGACGGGACTAACAGCGTCCTCGCCTCAGTTGAATACGCCGTTAGAAAATTCAAAAGCCTCAAAAGGATCTATGTCGTCGGACACACTAAATGCGGAGCAGTCGAGCAAAGCATTACAATCGCTCAATTTAATAATGGCCAATCGAACTTGGAACCTAAGGAATTTCATTTCGTAAATCCATACCTGCAAACTCTTGTCTCCCTTGTTTGTGATGTTGCTTGTCGGTCGCCAGATTTGACTGGGGACGAATTGCATTTAGAAGTTGTAGTCGAGAACGTGAGGAGGCAAGTAGACAGGATTGCTGAAAATAAGAATTTGAAGCTTGGGGAAGTGCACGTGGAGGGGGTTGTGTACCACCTTGGGGAGGAAAAGCCTTGGCAGAAAGTAGCTAGACTGGAAAGAAGAGGTGAAGAATGCCTGTGTCATAAGATCGAGGAGCTTCATACAACTCTGGAGCTGTAATGGCCAACTGGTTTATCTACTACCCTGTGCAGTGTTGCTTTTTCTGCTTATAGTCCATAGTTCATGTCTATGCACGAAGTTGCAATCTTGCGAATAATAAGCTATGAAAGGAGCCTGAGGAGCACGGTACACAATGAACGCATCTTCGCCCTAATCACCTCAAGGATATCTCGAGGCCCCAAACTAAGGGAGGGAGTCGCGTCCTCTATGTGTATTGGACCCTTTTCCCTCGATGAATATTTTATTATATTTGCTAGTCGGGGGGATATCTTGTCTGCTGCCGCTGCAACGTTGCTTCTGTGGTTTGTATACTGTTTGAAGTATATCTTGGTCATACTTAGTGGACTGAAACTTATGCCCACGCGTGTTAGGTCTGCGCGAATGCATTGACAACGCCGCAAACGTGTACGCTACAGTACTCGTGACTGCGTCGCAGCAATCACGATTCATGTCCTCAACTGCACGCAAAGGCCCCACCCCGTTGGTTGTTTGATTGGTTTCAGGAGTACGCGACTGTATAGCATCTCGTGCATCACCATCAAAGCCACCACCATATGCATGCGTTTAGCATCGTCATGACCATTCCGGGAACTACAAATACACTCATATGCAAGCATTCCGATATGCAAAACGTCGAATACGGATCAGCCATCCGCACGGATTATCTCGAAAACTTCATTAGGAGGATAATCAAGCCCTGGACTCAGCGGGCGTAGTCGTATCTAAACCACCACCAGCCTTAACAAACAAAGAACCCAATTCGAGGATCAAAAAAAGGCCGTACCTGCTCATATTCGCTCTCAGGGGCAATCCAACCTATACTTCCGTCCGGGACGGTAATTCTATCAAGAGTTTGCGTCCGTCGATGACGAGGTTGTCATGGGGGAAAAAATTCGTACATATAAGAATTGGGTCCTCTGCCCGCCACGTGCTCGATTTTCCACCGCGCGTGCTCTTCGTTCGTGGGCAGGAGCAATGCACAGACGCCGTCTTGGAGTTTTACGACGGGGGCGCTGCCCGTTTTGAGGGTGTAAATATCACCTCCATGGGCCTCCACGCTCCACTATGAATTAAGGGTTATAGGCCAGCCAAAGTAGATTGGAGAGAACGCGGACGTACTTTGGCGCTCTCGATGTGCCTAACCCGTTTTACAACCCTCTTGGGATTCGGAGAATTGTCTTCTATGTAGTTCCGGCCAATGGAATACCCGTCATGTTTGATGATGTAGCTGCCGCTGGAGAGGGACATGCCGACTCGGAGGCTGAAGCTGTGGTTGATGTCGATGGAGGTTGAGATGATGGGGTGGGAGTTTAATCGTGTTTATCACTGCCGGAATTGGTGGGTGCCCCAAGGTACAACCATTCCCTTTCAGCGTCACGTCCCTTGGCGTGTCCTGATTTGGGGTTCGTATCATTCTCGATCTAAATGCAGATCACCTGATGCACCAGCGTCAATCACGGATTTTTTGAGCTTTGTATTTCAAGGGGCAGGCGTTCAAGAAATGCGCAAGCACGAGTGTGTTCGAGATTTTATCACGGGCAGAGATATGAGTACATCTGTGTACCCAAAGTCACTCTTGGAGCGCAAACAAGTCGAAACTATCTAACCCCGATCGACACGGATGAACTCGGAGACCTCGTTACCGAGGAAGAAAAACTAGCTTAGCCAGAACGAGCATAACGAAAATCGCAAAAAACTCCATACCATGACTAGTCCTTCATGGTGCGACCCAAAAAACCGCTCCATCTTTGGTGGGGATCCGAAAGAAGGATATGAATTAGGAGCACCATGAGCCGACTAGAGGGATAAATTTACTCAGGAAATTAGGGCTATCCCGCTCAGAGGAGGTCAGCGTGACATTGAGGGGAGGGGCCTTTACATAAAATCCACTCTCATGTAGTCTGTTTACGTTCGCACTGGTATGTTCTTTTTTCTTCATTTAAATCCTTCAATTTAGCTTGTCCCAATATTAATTGCACATGAAGCACAATTAGACTGTTTGACACGTCATGTAAGCATTGTGCTGAGGGGTCTAATGGACCAAATACCTTAGGTTAGGCAGTATGATGTCCTGTCCTAGTTTATAAGAATTCATCCAAGCCCTGCTTGCATACGAGAAGTTGACCTCCCTACTGGAATTTTGGTTTGGGAGGCAGAATACGATCTGATAGTCACCTTGGGATGCCTACACCCATGGTAGGAGTGAGATATCATTATTTGGGCAGTCTCGAAGATGTATGAAGTGAGAGCCTTGGTGGACAAGATATGTTTGACTTTGCCGCTACTTTTAAGGTCTGGCGGCATTATTAACCTGAACCAACTGGAGCTGCAGCCGCCTCGTTGGGTTGCTATTTTCATTGCCCAAGCGTCGGGGAAGTACACCGAGGGTCGCTGCGTCTTAATTTACTAAGACATGCCTGTCATTAATTCCGGTGCAGGAGGGTCGTCAAGTCCGTCGATCCGCTCTTAATGAGAAGCTGAAAGGGGATACAGAGGCTGATCCTACAATGATATTACAACACTACGTTCGTCCGCAGAGCCCTTCATCCGAGGTCCATATTATTATCGCTTTCGATGCTGGACTTAGGAAGACTAAGGGTGAGGTCGTAATTAGGGCTACTCTCGTTCGTCTCACCTTTGGGGTCACTTCTGTTCGCCTTATGACTGACTTCGTGTTCATTCTCACGACCTTCAAATATAGTTATAATTGTGGAGTTTTTATCTTTTGCAGTTGCTTCCTATGCGTTGCATTGTGTCGATTATCCGTTGTAATTCAGCACACCGTACAAAGCGGGATGCACAGGCTCTCTCGTTTACATTTCACTGATCACATAGCAATGTGGTACAAGGGAGAACAGACACAAAGACCCACCCAAACCCTGCTGGGTGGTGTTGAGCAGGGCGGTGCTGGCTGGCACCACGCCTGTAATGATTACATAAGCATGTTGTAATGGTGAGCAAGGGAGGAAATGTGTCGGGTGTCTCCTGAACGTGTCTCTTTCCACCGACTCTCATGGCGCGCAACGGAAGCGAATCTGAGGACGACGCAGTCACCGACGCTTCGGATCCCGAAGAGCCCACCACATCCTACCATTCCTCATCGGAGGAGGAGCGCCCACCGTCCCGGAAAAATCCCAATCCCAGCTCCAGTTCCGCTCGCAATAGAGCCCCCGGTGCTCAGGCAGCCCCGCCTCGAGCTCCTAGTGCGGGTCCGGGTTCGAGTCGAGGCCAGAATCAGAACCAAAACGTGTCACCAAGCAGCCCGCGGAATCGTGCACCGAGTGCCCAACCAGTTAGTCCAGCAAAAAGTTCAGTTGCCGTGCCATCCAGTCCACCGGATGTTCAGATGAACCACTTGCCAAGTCCACGAGCGGTTCATCCACCAAGTCCCCCACCAAACCGTCACTCAAGTCCAATGCGTTCGCCTGTTGGTTCACCCACCCCTTCAGTCCGCCAACCGAGTGTCCAGCCGAACATTCCTCCAAGCGTTGCACCAAGTGTTCCGTCAAGCTTTACGCCCAGTGCTTCCACGAGTGGCCCGCCAAGTGGGCCGCCAGAGGTCATTTCTCGCGCTCCATCACCAACGGACTCGGTGGACAACAGTTCGACCGAGGGTGACACCATCGACGCCGGAGGACCAAACGCGCCTGGTATTGTTGGCGGAGAGGTTGTGAACGCGGATGAGGTGGAGGGTGGCGTTTTAGAGGATAGTGTCAAATGCCTGTGGGACGATTGTGGACGTGTTTTCACGCATCTGCCTACTCTGCGGGATCATATACACAATGGTGCGTATCGCTATCAGTTTTTGTTCGATCTTGCGCTAATGAATGCGAACAACCGGCCTTTGTTCCCAACAGATCATATAGGGGTACACAAGTCAAACTACACATGCGAATGGTCAACATGCCAGCGAAAAGGCCTACCACAGACTTCAAGATTCGCTCTGATATCCCATATACGATCTCATACGGGTGAAAAACCCTTTACATGTTCTCTTCCAGGTACGTTTTATCTTTGCCCCATACCCCACTTGCTTGCTCCACCTCCTTTGTTGGATCACTATGCGGTCCGTTGTTCCTGCTGCTGCTGCTGCTCGCACTACGGCTGCGATCGTGAACCATGAGGTTCATGCACCGTAGGCGCAGTGACTGCTCATTCGTTCATACATTCATTAAACCTAAACCCCTATCCCATCCGCCCACACAACTTCCCCACCCCACGTTTTATCATGAACGTATATGCCCATGTACGCATAAACATCGCATATATCTTGCCTTCCTTCTTTTCTTTCTTCCTTTGCAGCTTCCCTGGGTTTCTTCTCCCATTCAACCCTTTGCTTCTTTCATTTTCGCGTCTTCAGTTTTTCGCTTAAACCCTTGCTTCCTGCTTACTGACGAAACACTTTCCTCCCATGTCCTCAAACCTTCCTCCCATCCCTATTATCCACGCTGATGATGATGGCTACAACGCTGATGTTGACCAAAATCATGGTGGTGATGACGGCGATGCGCCTGTTATCTCTCAAAACACTCCTGAACGTCGTCGCACTCGTTCCCACACTCGGAAAAATACTACTACCCCCGCTTCATCTTTCACCTCCACTTCGACTCCTGCCCTCACTCTCAATGCAAATTCCAACACTACATCTCATCCCACTCCCGCTACCTCACCAACTCCCACTCCAACCAACCCAACCGCACCTGCAACCACCACCCCTTCGCCAACTGCAACACCCACACCCACCACCCTCCCACCCCGCTCCGAAACACCACCACCATGCGACTGCATAGAATGCGACAAGTCCTTCACCCGCTCCGACGCCCTGGCCAAACACATGCGTCTCCAGCACAACATCTCCCCGCCCGCCCCCGGCCGTGGCGGCTCCCGCAAGCGCAAACGGGCAGCAGCCGACGACGGGCCCTCTGTCGGCCTCAGTGCCCCGCTCCTCACCGCGGTTGGTGCATCCGCGTCCGCCACAGCTGGCGGCTCCGGCGCAGCGGCTGCATCGTCATCGTCCTTGATGACGCGCGACCGCGGAGATAAGATGGCGATTGACGATCCTGGGCTCGACGATCTCGGCGCGGGAGGCGCGAGCGGGTTCGTGGCGTTCAAGGTGGACGCTCCCGATATGGACATGAGCATGAGTTTGGGCATGGGGGCAGGGATGGGGAGGAGGAGGGCGAATGGGCGGTATAGGTCGCCGAGTCCGCATTTCCCCCCTGGTGGGTTCAGCCGGGGAAGGGGCGAGTCGCCTGGGCACCTCGCGAATGGCGCCTCTGGGCTTGGAGGTGCCGGCGGCGGCGAAGGTGGGCCGGGCCAGGGCGGTGCTGCTGGCGCGGCGGGGGAGAATGATGAAGGGTACAACTCGTCGTCGTCGTCGGACTCGTTGCCGGCGCATTTGCAACAGCATTATGATCCGGAGACGAACACGGTATTGGGGAGGTCGAAGGCGATGGTGAAGTATATATTGATGAAGGCGAAGGAGAGGTATGCGCTGGAGCAGCATGTGGAGCTGTTGGAGCAGCTGAGGGTTGTGAGGAACGAGTATAAGCGGGAGAAGGAGGAGAAGGAGAGGTTGTTGGATGAACTGTTGAGGAGACAGTTTGGGTGAGTGGCTGTCTTTTTTTTCTGTTTCTTTGTATGGTCGGGTGCTGATCGTGTTCTTGTTTTGTTCTTATCCTACTGTGTAGATCCCAAGCGGAGTTTTTGATTGACCCTGCCGATCATCCTGCCAATCCGGAATCACGTCCTCCCGGGGCCCCTGATGCTGGACATGCTAACGCTCAGCTGCAGCAACCCGGTCAACCATCGGTTTATGCTCCACTCCCTCAGCATCGTGATCACCCAAATTATCAGCACCATCAAGCCGGACCTTCGTCTCACCCTCAACACCCCAGAGACAGCCATGGCCACACTCACGTCCACGGACAAGGACACCACCATCACCACCACCATAGGCACCCCAACTCAAACAGCTCCCATTCTCACTCGCACCCCCACTCGCACTCGCACTCGCACTCGCACTCGCACTCTCACACGCACCACCACCATCACCACGCTCCCTCGTCCTCGCACGGTGCTGCACTCCAGGCGTACCCGCACACCCACAACCACTCCCATTCGCATGCACATGCCCACGCGCACGCGCACGCTCACCCACAGTTCCACCCGCCGAATCACCACCACCACCAACAGCAGCAGTATCGCTCGAGGTCGCCTTACTCGCGTGGGTGCTCTCCCCCTCCGCCTCCTGGTGGCCTGCCGTCTGCGAGTACTTCGCATGTTCGCGGTACTTCGGTGGACAGACACCAGGCGGCGCATTATTCGCCTCATGAGCAGCAGGTTGTGGGGCAGGAGTTGGGTCTGGGACCGGGTCAGGGTGGTCGGAATGGAGAATGAGACTGCTTGGAAGGTTGTGCTTGGGTATATACATATAGGTGCTGTTGTTTGTTAAAGGTATGGGTGGGAACTGATTTATAGGAAGTGAGTGGAAGTGGAGGGGTTGTCGGTGTTAATATATTTGAGTATTACAGGTACTAGTACGCGTTCTTCTTATGTAGTGGGGTCCTTCATCTTGCATAGGCGAGCTTATGCATGGTGTTGGCGTTTGAGATAGTATTTGTGGTTTACGATGTTTCATTTGTGGTGAATTTAGCGCTGGGTGTTTTTTCTTGGATTGGTTGTGGTTGGTTGTGGTGTCTGTCTGTCTGAGCGTCAACTATAGGACGTAAACGTAACTAGCGACTGATGGACCCCGCTTTGTGTGATCATCCGTATTTGAGCATAGGCTCCTGGATTTGCTTTTTCTACACAAGCTTTAAGCTATTCTACTTGATGGCTTGATACGAAGACAACGCGATCCACATACACTGGCACATCGTACCTCAGGTGGTGGCTAGGGTGGTCATCTCATCAATCCCGGAAAGTGAAGTGAGATCCTCTGCAGTACAGCAATTCCTGTTGTCCATTCCTTGAGTGTTCTCATCGGCGAAATGTGGATAGAGGTCGTCCGGAATGGGTATCCCGCAAATGCCACTACTGACGGGAAATCTCTCCGGGACGTGTTTGAGGATGTATCCTCATACATCAGTTTACAAATTGGGTTGTTGCTGAAAGGATTAAGTTGGATGAAGCTACATAAACTTCATTCGTTCGAGCAACAGTCAACCTCTGTCCCCGTTTTCAGCCTTCATTGTGTCATACCTACTGCGGTTGAAATGGACACGACCTGGATCCAACCACCTCCATTCAATTCAAGAATCCGGGGAGCCCGAACCGAGGTTTACTCCTCTGGTGGATACATAACCATAACTGCTGATTTGGCCAAAGTCCCCTAATAGCTGCTAATTGCCCTACATCACCAGTATACTGGACGAAATGTAATCGGATGCCTTGTGAACCAATACAGTGTTGATTAAAAAATCTTGCACTAGTTTTGAGCGGTAGGAGAAATGATGTCACTCAAGTCAAGATTCAATAAGAAGGCCATAGAACTCTTGTCATTGAATTACACGCAATGCCATTCATCCGCCAAACAGCAACGCAAATGTTCAGAATCCGGCGAGGCACTCCATCGCCAGTGTCCCTGAAAAGTCTAGAATGGAGACGTGTTGGAGAATTTGTTGATTACATGGGTTACATAGTTGTTTGATACACTGTTATGTCCGAGCAATCAAATCGTAGATACGGTGCGCAAACACGATACAAAAAATGGGTATTAGTCTACATACACACAGCGTATATAATCATAAAAATAAAACAGCTACGGTGCATCACCGAGGAAAAGCCCTTTTCCTTCCAGCAACATCGGGGGTAGTTGGGAACACCACGCTCAGGTGAATGTGGTTGGTGTCCAGAAGTTGAATTGCTGCTTATTACTACCCGTGCAAGGTTCCAAGAACAGCGGGTTTTCTGCTTTTCTATCTGTCGTTACGCAGTAGCCATTAGGAACCCATGTAATGTTGCAGTGTCCTGCGGCATGGCTACTGAGCCCGGCGACATTGGTAGCACAAAAGCCGCAATTGATATCCCACAGTTGTGACCTACGATAATGTGAGTTGTGTACAGGAGTGGGGTAGATATTCAACTTACTGATCATTGTGGTGCTGATCAGATAAAAGGAGTCTGTGGTTGCGGATAGAGGCAATCAAATGGGTGTGTTCAATGTCCCTGAATTTAACTTGTTACGAGCTAAAACTTCTAAGGTCGAGCGAAATTCACTCACCTAATAATGTAAAGAGGAGGGTGCTCTCCGTTTCGCTCAACCTTGAAGTCGGCATTGGCGAATATAGGTCCACGATGACTAGTATTGATAATGTGGACTCCAGGAAGGGAAGCAGGAGACGTGCCCCATTCGCTGGCGACATTGGTTATCGAGACACCAACGCCTTCGAAGTTAGGCTGACAAGTGCCAGCGCTGGTAGAGTAAATCGGGTGGACGGGTTGGCGAGCCTCTTTGATGGGGTTGGAGAGGGCGTAGGTGCCTAAAGAGGCGAGTATGTACAGTACACAAGGCAGCTTCATGGTAACAAAATGAAGTGGGCACGAGAAGGGAACAGAGAAGGGCGAGCACTGCAACGAAAGGATGAGGTATTTAATACAAAAGACCAGCGACTTTCCGAATAGACGCTGTGCATTTTCCCACCATCAACATGAGATTACGCATCAACGAGCCCTGATCTCAAGCCAAGATATCTCGTACGGACATGGCGGGCACAGTATTGGACCGCCTTGTCCTGGGAAATACCTTCCGTAGAGCATAGGTGGACCTTTTGTTGATATCTCGTGTTGTCAATGCATTGCCGTATCCGGTTGTCAACTGGTCAATACCGAAGGCAGGGCTAAATCAACCACCAGCATGCCGAAGAGAAGGAATTTGGACCTGCTGGATGAGTCCTTACAATTTACGTACATCAAACCCTGCGATAACAACAGGTGTCAGGTGTACGAGATGAATGAGAGTGGTCTGGCCGCAAGACACATTTGACTTGCTTGGTCACAATGCTTGTCATGGTCTCAGTGTACATGAACGTCTATGGACCCTCCCGTCCATAAGAGCATATCTAGTGATGATGGTACATGGACTCAGGTCCTAGCGACGCACCGATTGCTCACTTGGAACAGAAAAGAGATCTCGAGTAAAAGCAGTCCATAGTACATCATAGATTACAACCAACGTTATGCATTAAAACTAGATGGATGAATCTACACAGATAGCTGCGTGGGAGCCGGAACCACTTCCGGTCCACTATCGTGAATTTAGAAGAACGGTGTGAAGGAATCAAAGTTTTGGTCATCGACACCTCTGCATGGCTCCAAAAATAATGGGTTTTCTGCAACTCTGTCTGTTGTGACGCAGTAGGTGTTCGGGACCCATGTGATGTTGCATCCAGAGGCAGCCTGGCCGCTTAGCTGGGAGATGTTAGTGGCACAGGAATCGCAAGTGACATTCCATAGTTGTTGAGATCTGGAAGAGATTGATGAGTTGTTACAATCGCCACGCAAAAGAGCTCATAAAGCATTAGAAATCCGAAAGAGTGGTGCGTTGTGCAACGATGAAGGGAGAATTAGACCTACGGATCATTGACATATTGGTCAACTAGGAGCAGCTTATGGTTGCTAATTGAGACCACTAAGTGGTTGTGTGTCACATCCCTTGTATCAATCATAATCAGCTAAAAAGCGCCTTAATCGGATGCCATTGTACTTACTTTATGATATAGCGAGTAGGATCCCGACCGTCTTGCTCAAGCCTAAAATCGGGATTGGCGAGTAGCGATCCTCGACTGCTGAGGTTATTGACATGCGCCCCGGCGATGGAGGCAGGGAAGGTTCCCTATTCTACGGCGCTATTGGTGATCGATACCGCAACGCCCTCAAAATTGGGGCGACAGAAATTCTCAGGAAGGACAAGCTGGCGAGATTCTTTGATAGGATTTGCAAAAGACACTGGATAACGAGGAGAAAGGACAAAAGGTACAAGGCACTTTGCGTGAGCGTTTGAAGTTGCATGGTGGGAACGGAGGGGGTTGAGAAAGCGTTCTGGGCTGGAGTTTGGGGAACGATGACGTGTGGTGAGCAACTGCTATTATACAGGTTAGTTTATTGAGACGCTGTGCGTGCTTCTATATCAATAGGTATACGTATACGAGGGAACCACTAAGGACCCTAGGCCAAGACACCTTACGGTCACGACGGGTATCATACTCATCGATAATAATAGCATGCTCCGCTTCCCAAAGTGGAAATTCCTACCCTACAGGAATAACACGGACTTCATTGTCTTCTTCTAATTTGACAGGTGTACTCGGAGTCTCTAACGCTCGTGGTTTTCCATTGTACTGCCTCATCAGTTTGACCAATAGTATGCGATATGCATAAGAATGGTAAAGATGCACCAGATACTTACGGAGCGATAACCACGACGGACGATACATGAATGCCACTTACGGTGTTCATCCGAGAACCGGACTACGCAGTATGCAAAAAGCTATCTTGATTATCATGGTGCCCCAACAGATAGTGTCTTGCTCCGCTAAATGATACAGTAAAGAGTCCATGGTATTATTGAATGACGATGCCCTGAATAGTAGTGATATGAGGAAAACCACTGCGACCCGAACTCAAAGGGTTGGTCTCCAGAAATCGAAATTCTGTGCATCGATACCCCTACAAGGCTCCAAAAACAGGGGGTGAAGTGCGACCCTGTCAGTGGTGACGCAGTACCCGTTGGGAACCCAGGTAATATTGCATCCTGCGGCTGCGTGTGCAGCATCGGGAGAAAGTTGCGAAATATTGGTTGCACACCAATCGCAAGTAACGTCCCATAATTGAGACCTGAGATAGTATGTAAGTAACATTGATCAAGAATCAAATGGAAGTAATAAAGGTGTAAAGGTCAGTGAAGTATAGATAATAGTTGAACTTACTCGTCATTTACATGTTGATCGACGAGGAGGAGCTTGTGATTGCGAACAGAAACAACCAAATGGCTGTGGTCCACGTCCCTAAAACCAATCGTCAGCTACGACATACTAGTGTATCAATGGGATTTCTTTACTTTATTATGTAGCGTGAAGGATACTGGCCGTCTTGTTCAAGCCTGAAATCGGCATACCCAAATACCGACGGGCGATGACTACGATTGTTGACATGTGCTCCGGCAACCGAAGCAGGATAAGTGCCCCACTCTTCTGCACTGTTGCCTATCGTAACACCAGCGCCTTCAAAGTTGGGTCGGCAGAAGTTCTCGGGAAGGACGAGCTGACGAGACTCTTTGATGGGATTGGCGAGGGCACATCGAGTCACGAGAAGTGTCGTCAGTATGTACAAGGTGCCGAGTGAGATGACGGGAAATTGCATCGTAGAAAGAAGGGAGGGAGTTCAGGAAAGGCGCGCTTGCTTGATAAAATGGAAAGACAGTACCTTTTATATGTCGTCGACTCAAAGTTGTTGAAGCGCAGCGCATCCTCTGGCATCATGATTAACCTGAGCCAAGAAACCCATTACGGTCACTGCGGGTATCGCACTCATCGATAGATATTACAGTGACATGCACACTTCCCGAAGAGATCGTACTCCCCTTTTCGTATGGAGTTTGATTGCATCGTGTTTCTGTCAGGGGGTGATGCACCAAATCTCTAATGTGAATAGCCTCACCGCATTGCCTCCAATTTCGGTCCAATGTTCAGCAATCCTGAAGATGGACGACGTACTACCTATCTAACTTTGAGTCCTCTATGGACTATGTAGAATTTGCTTTAATGTGGTGGCGTTCCGGTCGTGCAGCTGCGTGAAAATTTTACCCGGGTCCAATAGGCAACAACGCTATGCGTGACTTGGACGCAACACGACACCTCATTAGTGCTTGCCATGACTTTCATTCAGCTCAGCTCACTATGTATGGGCTCCCAGCGAAACCTTTTCTTGGGATTGAAGGCCTCGAAGGTTTGGGTGGAATATCAAGTTCCAGAACTTGATACTGTTGGCTCAATCTTCGACCTAGAGCAGAGATAAATCGTGAGTTTGACTTCTTACAAAGGCTCACTTGAATGAACTGGAATTATGGTACAACCTCAGCATAGGTGGAGTTCGTTATAGCGTCGCGAAGCGATTGGGTGCTTCACGATAAACATGAGGGTGTTGTCATCCCCCGAAAGGTGCGCAAACACCGACCAAATCAGGCCTTGCAATCCAGATTTTGTTCTTGGCAGTATGATCAAAGGTTTGCTGGGGCTGTACACGCTCGTCCCTGTTTTGATCTCCCAACCCAGCAATCGTAAGTCACGACGGGCATCGCTAACGACGTACGGCGGTTTCATTCGATTCGATGCTTTTGTTATCGGTGGAGGATTCCTGTGTAAACTCTGATGTTAATCAGGTACGCAAACCAAAGGAGTGGATTCACTCAAACATGAAGCCGCAGGGTGGGCCACGCTCCTACTATCGATGGGATGATACCCGGAATGACCATACATAGCTGGTCTTGGCGATTTGAGTGAATTGGTTGGTCGTCGTGCACAGCGTTAAGTGATCATCATCGCATCGCTAAATGCCGACGTATATTAGAACCACAGTCCGCTCACTCGTAAGCCCTTTATCGTCTCTCCATCTCCACCTTCATCCTTGCTCCTTTCCCAACGCAAAACTCGGCACCCCACTCACCAGCATGCATTCGCCTTCGTTCGCCGTTTTTGCCACGGTTTTTGCTTTGTTCTCGGGCTCGTTCGCCTCTCCTATCAACCAGCTTGAAGCTCGAAGCCAGCACGCACCCGCAACGTGCCACCCCAATTTCGAGGGTGTAGGGGTCTCTATCACAAACAGCGCTGTCGAATGGGGTACTGCACCAGCCTCCGTACCCGGAGCGTACATCAACAACTTCAGCCATCGTGGCCCCATGCTCATGCACCCCGACTTCAGGCCTGAGCAAGACGGTCAAGATCCCTCTCAATATATTATCAAGTAAGCATACGAGCGAGTCGCTGGACAATCGGACGGTAGTTAATCGACGATTCAACAGGGATGTTAGCCATAATCACTTGGTCGCTTCTGTGTGGGATAACAAGCTCCTCCTCCAAATCCAGCACTCATGGGATCACAACTCGTGAGTACACATGCACTCTCCTCCCCCCATTTCTTTTTTTAAGCACCTCTCTATCCTCCGCTATGCTTCCATTACCAACACATATCTCCACCCCATCTAGCCACCAACTCTGGAATATCGTTTGCGATGAATGCGCGGAAAATATCAGCCAAAGACGGGGTCTCGTTGTATCCGGGTGCAATATCACGTCTGTTACGAACGACTGGTGTGTTACCACAGATCGGGTCAAAGAGAATGCCCTCTTCTTGTCGCCTTGCAACGGAAGCGACGACCAAAACTTCGATTTCTGGACGGCTACCGACTAAGGCCGTGCTTTGCCTTGGGAAATAGGAGGTAGATTCCGAAGAGAGAGGTCCTTTCGGCGATTGTAATAGTACTGGGGGGATGCTACGATTTCTTACGAGTGTACCCTGGACAATTTCTCGCACTGTTTGTTGATTTGTACTACCTTTGTGTATAATGGATTGAGACTACATTCGCTGTGAAAGGTAATGACATCCCCTGAGCGGTGCGAGTGAGGTACATCAATAAATAACCTATGAAGACGAGCACGTCAAAATAATCCTGGGGCCTGACCGTCTGGCCAATTGCTGTGGAAGAATCTGCTGTTATCTGCGATGGATTTATTACCCGTTCACCAGAGGCAAAACTCACGGGATATTGAGCCCATCCATTCTCATCCAAGTAATCAAGGTCCACGATCCACTGTAGCACGACGTCTTTTTGAACTCGTTACGGGGACAGTCTCGACCCAAGACTATGCCTCCAACTCTTTCTTGAATCCCATCGTGGTTATTACGCATTCCGACTTTCGAGGGCCGTAAAGAAGTGAGACGGGCTTGAACTATCCTTTGACTGACATTAGCTGTCAAATTAGTCGAACGCAGATCCTACTGAGCCGAGGTGACAGTGCTATCTTTACATCGGCTAGGATTGCCGTAGAAGATATCAATATCGAACATCCTACTCTCGAAGTATATCCAAGCGTATATCCGCCATGAACTCCTCAATGTCACGGAAGGAACTCGTAGATCAACGGGTCTAGAGGATTGAGCGATGCACGATTTTCGTGCCCATGCCACAGTGGATACTGCATGACGTAGTGTTTACCCGATGAGTGGCTCAGCTTGTTCGTGTACCCGAGAGTTCAGAGGCGTTAGCCGCTTTAAATGCCAGAGTGAATGGATGAATTTTCATGACACAAGTCGGATAACAAGGAGGTATCGCGAGCGTAATGTTACAGAGGGCGGAAACCGCACATTAGTAGTACAAAGACTAATCATTCCCAAGTCATGTCAGTCGTGGAAGAGGGTATTATTCATGCAGGTTCGTTGAAAGTGATCAGCAATCACACAAACAGGTCGATTATGCCACACTCTGCAGGAAAAAGAAAACAAGTCATTTAACGGTGATGTTGCAAAAATATATAGTGGGGACGCGTACCTGAAGCGTACGGCTCATGACGACATCCTCCGCTTCCTTCCAATACCCGGCATCCCATGTCGATCCCACTTTTGTGTCGACGGCACCGCGGACGATGAACCGCGAAAGGCTGCACGAAACGGAATCTCCGAGACGAGTTCCCACCACGATACGGGGATCCGTTTCGCCTACGATCGCCTTTCGGAGCTCTTGGCCATTTTCCAGACCCTCCTCCAACGCTTTTTGGGAGTCCCCGCCGGAGAGCATCACGAGGCATACGCGAAGGGTCTCTGGAACGAGGGCTAGAACCTCTTCAACGGCACGGAGAGGGGTGTTGATGTTGATGTCGAACGCGAGGTGCGTCATCGAGGTGAGGGAACCGAAATCGCCCCATGTCCAACTTTGGAAATAGTCCGAGCCTTGGCGGAGGTGTAGGTGCGTGATGGTTTGGAACATGGGGAGCATATAGCCAAATTCAGAAGCGCAGAGGAATCCGTCGAGCGTCATTGATAAGTGCTTGAGGTGTGGGGAGATGGTGGTAAATGTGTACCCGAATGGTTGGAGGCCCGTAAGAGTTGAGGACAGAGCGTTGTGAGGCTCAATGAGGCATGTCAAAGAGTTGATATTTTTGCAGGCGGCGATGATGGTTGTTGCGTCAGGACTGCCAATTGATTCGTCGAGGTGGAGGGATCGTATTTGAGACAGGATGGATGGTGCCTCGGGTGATGATTGGATGGTTCGGATGAAGGCTTTCGCTTGAGACTGGTTTTCAAGGGTGACGGATCGGTATAAGACGAGTCGAATCCTGGTGGGATAAGGTAAATCATAACGGCCCAGGGTAAGGCGATCGAAGAGGACCGGCGTACCAGTAATAAACGAGCCTCGAGGTTCGCGAAAGTACCACAGCCATCTGCCTATCGCTTTCAGCGCAGCACTCAAAGATTAGACGCAAAACATCGAGAGGGAGATTGGGAAGGCTGAGTCGTGAGGCCATAACAAGAGACACGAAAATGAAAGAAAGAGGTGAGTGAGGAACGCCCCTTGCAGGCAAAACGGCTCTTAAAATACCTTTGGATCCCTGAATTAGCCAGTATTGGATACATGGCACGCACAAGCCCCGGACGTCTTCGTAACCGAGATGATGGTGGGGAGTGTGAGGTAAGAGTGCACCCACCCTTTTCTCCTTTTGCTTGTGACTCCGGCGGGGAAAATAGCCAGATCGATCACCCTCACTGCTCCTCGCTTAGCCCGCCCCCCACGAGTCCCGCTGTCAGTCTGAGAGCCAGAAAATGTCAATGAGAGCGGCATTAAACTCCTAATGAGTAGATCTACACTTTTGAGGCCTAGTTACGCGGTCGGCGGGCCAGACGGCTGACAGAAAGTGGCGGAGCTTGGCCATCTGAAGCTCAACTGAGTTCGGCTTGGGAACGTATGGCAAGATGCAACGCGATTCGTCCATGAATCAAAGTTCAGTTGCGCAGACGCAATTCAACACAAACGGGTAGAAACGGTATGCATCATAGGTGAGTAAGCCCCTCTTCCAACGAAGCCACGACACATGGCCGCACGTTGCTTCCTTCGGAGGGCAGTGCATCCTCAATATTCTGCCACGAAACTTGTGCTTGATTCTCTGATCGTAGGCTCCCGGAGACCTGCACGACGCGCTAGAGGCGAAACCGATTTGCCACATGTTCGAAGCACGCTTGGGGATTACCGAACCATCGATGGGTTTTGTGGACCACAGGCAATACTAAGCCCTGCAGGCACTGCTGTGGGTCCACCGGTGAGAACATAGATGCTACCTGCTGATAGGGCTTCCAAACAGATTGCAATACGCCATCCGATGACAAACACCCATCCGTCTAGCGGCCGTAACGTAAACCGCCGCGGTTCATCGTGCCAAACGTCTCCGGTGCTTCGCAGCTTACTCTAGACCGTTCAGCCGGACTGTCAACCATCTAGCATACGTAGTGCGTTCCATAAGTGCCTCACACTTGACGATATAGGCGATGAGGGGTAATAGCCTTGCACGTCAATTAATGGCAGTTCCGGTTCGGATATATGACCTGAGCCGCGAGCTTGCGATCTAGCATCGGTCCCGAACACATCTCACAATCGTTCCTCTCACCACAGGAACAGCGATCGTATATGTACTCGCTACTCAGGGATATCATTCAACGTGAGATGTTAATCGTGTACTATGTAAAGTAAACCGAGATCGAGATGTATCCATCCTATTTCAACAAGGAAAAGAAAAAAAATGTCAGAATCGAGGGAAAGAGACTCGGGGAGAAACCCAGCGTTCGAGATAACTGTAGCAAGAAGGAGAGTGTTGAGATCCACGTGTCTGATGTAGATGTATATGTAAAGCTAACGTATACCTATGAGAGAATAAGGGGAACAAGAACCTCAGAACACCAAAAAGGAGTAAAGATTTCACAAGGAAGGAACGGAAATACGGCGTGGCAGGTGTATACCGTAACATGATATCCAAAAAAGATTTTGAGATCATCCCCGGTATCCAGCGCCGGTCTGGAGGTATCAGTATCAAAGTGTCGAGTATCAGTATCAAGTATCACTTGTATCAGTATCAAAAGCATTGGCCAAGTTCGAATTTCAGGTAACGAGGGGGGAGGGCATATATGTGTGCATGTAGTATATGGGAAAAAGAGGAAAAAAACGAAACGAGGGTTTTGATGAGGTATCAGATCGACATCCTGGGTCAAGCGGGTTGGCGGAATCGAGAATCGAATAGGGAAAAAGCGGCGCGATTAGCAAGCGTTGACGTGAGCCGAACGAGAGAAAGAAGGCAGGGTAGACAGGTATAGGGTAGCAACAAATTGACGTGTAAATGCGGTAGGGGAAGATTATGAATTATCATGGGTACTGGAGATCGGAAGTGGGTGGGTGAAGAGAATAAGCAAACAAAGAAGACAGGTGCGCACGGTGTATCATTTACTCTTCCTCTTCTTCGTCCTCTTCTATAACATTGTGAAGCGGAGCACCGTGGACATATCTTGCGGGACTGGCACGTCCGGTGTCTTCAACAAACAACCGCGGCGGTTCCATAATCACAATCTCCGGCGGTGAGGGTGGCTTAGGTGCTGACACGGGTGCCGGTGCCGGTGCCGGGATGGAAATTTGAGCTGGTGCTTGGGCCTGGGGTGGCACGGGTGCTAAATTGGCCGCTAGTTTAGCCGGGGGAGCAGGTGAGGCAGGTAGCCCAGGAACGAACGTGCCATTTCCTCCTAGCGTAGTACCTGCGGCTCTCACTGGCAGTTTGCTCGTCAATATTGGCGAAGAGCCACCAGAGTTAGTTGAACTGCCAGATGAGGAAGGGGAAATGACGGGGGAAGCCTGGGCTGCTCTGTCACGTTCTTGGTACATCTGGATGAGGGCAGCCGTCTTGCTGTTTGCGGGCGGTCTGGGTCCTGCGACGTTTCCGCCAGATCCGCCATTGCCACCACCAGAGTTGCCGTTCGTGGAGTGTTGGATGTGGAGTGGTTCAATCTTGGGCAGGACAATCTTGGGTTGCTCCTTCTTCATCACCTCTATCCTCTCCACCTCGACAGACTGGACTTCGTAGTGTGATTGCGGGTAAGTTGAGGTAGACGTTGATGTAGTATCGTCCCTTAGAGGGGATGGAGGCATGTAATTGGCTTGACGAGACGACTGCGTAGGTTTCTCTGGAGAACCATATCTGTCATAATCGTCCTCCGCATCGCTGTCATCGTAAGCCAGTCGGGACCTTGGGTCATCATCCTCGTCATCATCATCCCCTGATATCGAGACCGACAGTGGGGTTTGCACTGGCACAGGATCCGAACTAAGAGGCACAATCCCCCCAGGACGGCGTTCAGGATGCAGGTCAAAGTACCCCATCCTCTTCGACTGTGCTTTCAGCTTGGCCACACGCTCAAGCGTATCCTCTTCATCCTCTTCTTCTCTCTCACTAACGCTCTTTGAGTACTCATATCCGCTATTCAGGCTCCTATCCTCCACACTCCTCCCCACTTTCAAAGCAGCAATCTCCGCCTGTGGAACGGTCTCGATCTCATCAACCTCGCTCTCAAGCGCCTGCGTATGCCGATCCATTCCATAATCCCGATCCGCCCTATCACTCAAGCTCGGAGGCGAAGGCGACCTCTGACCTCGCACTGCAGCCAAAACCTGCGCAACCTCCATACTCGCAATATCCGGATCCGACGACCTTCGACCCCTAGACGGCTTCCTATCTCTCCCGCTCCCCCCCGAACCAGCACCAGCACCATGACTCGCACTGCCCCACTCCGCATCCTGCCCGGCCATCCTCCTATGGCTCCCCACTAAAATGTCCACCCACGCATCGTCCTTCGACTGCCTCCTCTGCTGCTTCATCGCCTCCGTCTCTCCTTTATTATACTCCTCATCGCTGTAGCTCGCCAGCCGCGTCTCAAAGTCGACAGACGAATACTCCGCGGGGACAAGTCCCGATTTACGGTGATGGCCAGGACTGGGAACGGGGATCCCGCCTGGCAGCCTAAAACGCGACGGCTTCTTCACTGAAGGCGACGACGTCGAGTCCGAGTTGTATGCGGAGGCAGGGGCAGAAGAAGAGTTATGATGAGTGTCATCGCTTTTAGACGGGAAAGCGGTTAATCCACCTGGTACGTGTGCTTGTGTCTGTGCCTGTCCTTGACGCGACGACGTCGGAGTGGAGTCCTTGTTCGTTGCCGCGGGGGTGGCGGGCGAAGAAAGCTGCAACGACGGTCCCAGCAAGCTGGTGTTCAGCATCGGCAACGACCTCACGGGTGTAATTGGATTCATCGTCTGAGGCGAGCCCGCCGTCCTAGTTGTCGTCGTTGTCGTTGTCTTCTTATCCTTGTCCAACGAGATAATCTTCGTCCCCGTCCCGCCCCTCAACAAGCCCTCAAACTCCACCTCGCGGTACGACGGGCTCCGGGGCACATATCCCACCACATAAGGCCGGCCGTTAAGTGTTGCTGCTTGCTTCCACTGCTTCGACTTGCCCGCGTTTGAGAAGAGCGCAGGAAGACGACGACGGGGCTCACCCTGGCCCGCGAGCTGCTGGCGATACTCGAGGGGCACGAATTCTTCAAAGAGGACGAGGAGGGTGTCCGTCCGTGGGTCTGATCCGCCAAGGACGCTGGTTTTGCCTGGTGGTAGCGCTTTGAATTCGATCTGCAGAATGGAAGGGAGGGTGGGTATGAGAAAATGTGTGGAATGAAAGCGGGAAGAGAAGGGACAGGAGGAATCATGGGATTCGATTCAATTCGATCCATGGGGAGGAAAGGGGGACGGGGGACTAGGGGCACAACAAACGAAAGCTAGCTCACCAATGCCCAATTACAATCCCTCTCAAGCTGATCACTATGATCGATATCCATCCACCCACTGCCACACACCAGATCGCAAAACACGTCCACAAACGACTCCTCCATGATCTCCTCCGCGCCCACGACGGGCTCCGTGTCCCACCCAAACGCAGGCAAAGACTTTTGCGACTTTTTCAGCTTCTTTGAGATCTCTGCGCTTTGAGCCGGCCAGGACGATATCGTGCTCGCGATCGGGGTGCTAAACTGCAGTGTGGCGTTGAGAGTCGTGTCCGTTCGTGTAAAGCCCGAGGTTGAAAAGTCTTTCCAGTCGAGTGTCTTTCTCTTGGCGTTGCGCTCCTATTCAGTGTACATGCAATACAATACAACGCAATGTAATGCAATGCATTGGGGTGATGACGGGTAGAGTTGGAGTCAGTGAGATTTGAGATCAGGATCAGCGTCATCGCACAAACGAGCGGGGACTAACCTGCCTAGCACTCTCCGTCAGATCAAACTGCAGCTTCTTGTCCGTCTCTGCAGCCCCAAAGCCCATCGTCTCAAACTCGCCCCATTTGAGGTCAGACAGACTCCTGAACCTGTCATCTCCCTCTCGAATGCCCAGCCCGAGTCCGAAATGATCAAAGTCGCCGAGCAGAGATGATGTTCCGCTTGAGACCGTCGACGAACCCGAGGGAGTGGTGCTCAGCCCCCCAGGCGACGCCTGCGACGCCGTCCCCAGGGCAGTATCCGGATGAAAATTAGGCAGCATGTCCATTCTCTTCTTATACGCCTCCGAGTATCGTGGTGACAGCTTCAACGCCTGCGGGCAAATCCTATCCCACTCTCTCGACGTCACCAGCGCATTCGGGGGCAACACCTGCTGCTGCGATCCTGGCTGCTTGTTCCTCGGCGCTGCCCAGGTCGAGGCCGACTTGACGAGATCGGGAGAGTACATCCGCACGTTCCGTCTGACGCTCATCACCCGCACCGTCTTGGCCCCCTTGCGCGCCTGCGGCCGCTCGTCCCGCTGCGCCTCGTGCAGGAAGGGGAGCGTCGCCGGGTAGCCCTTGATCCAGTCCTTGAGGCGCGCGGGGACACCGAGCGCCGCTGCGCTCCCTGACACTGCGCCGGTGCCGGTAGCGCTGTCTTGTCCTGCAAGCGCAAGGCGGGGTGTGTCTTGCCAGCGGATGAAGGCGAGGATGAGGTGCTCCATGGCGTTCGTGGCGCGGAGGTAGTAGATGTATGTGTAGTGGAACGGGAGCGTGGACGGGCCCAGCCCGAAGAGGAGCGGGCCGAAGAGGGGGGAGAGGGTGGGCGGGGTGTGCCCCGAGGTGGTGCTGTTCGCTGTGAGACGGGTGAGGAGGGTGAGGACGGCGACGAGGATGGAGCGGAGCGGCGGTGCGAGCCTGGGGAGGAAGGAGTCAAAGTGGGCCGGGGGGTAGCCTAACGCTGTGAAGACGAAGCAAGAGCATGAGTTTGAGATGCACCGAGGACGAGACGAGACGAGAGGAGAATGCTGGGCGATGGGCGACGCCGGGTCGAGATTCCAACGCGCCATGCCTGCAAATCAAAACGTGGATACTCACCACTCTCAGTGTCTCTAAACTCTATATAATGCTCCCATGGAATCAACCCTCGAACCTCTTGACCTCCCACCCACCGAACGGCGCGAGCCAGCCCCCATCTCAGGCACATCCCCAGTTCATGGGGCCCCGCGAACCTGGCCTCCTCTCTCCACCTCAGCTCAGCCTGCCCCGTCCCGCCGGCCGCACACGAGTCCAAAAAGGTCCGAATCAATCGTCTGATGGCAGAAGACGAGATATCCAGCGCGGTAGTCGAGAAAATGAAAGGAGTCGCGATCCCGCCTCGTGTTCCCAGCTCGTCGGCCACGACGTCCACCAGCCGCTCAATCTGCTCCAGGCCCAGCACAACGTGTCGCTCGTAGGACAGGTAGCCGTAGTCGTGCTCCTTGGGCGGCAGGACGGCGCCGAGCTCGTCCCGCGGGCGGTCGAGGTTCATGGGCAGAAAGGAACCATCGGGGATGGTCGGTATCGGGGTGAGGGTGCGCTGATCATCCCTGGCGGAGCTGGTGGTCCTCTGTCGTTTTTCCTGCTCCTTTGCCTTTTTCTTGTCCTTTTTGGAGGTTGGATTGTTGCCGTTGTGGGAGGAGGCGGAGGAGACCCTGCCAAACTCGTCGGGGGGGAAGGCGGCGGGGCTGTCGAAGGAGTTCAAGGAAGGTTTTTTGTTTGCAGTGGAAGTGGTGCGAGAACGAGAGAATAAGCTGGGCATCGGGTTGGACGACGACAAGGAGGGTTGGTGGTGGGCAGCCGGTGGCCGCTTTACCAGTTGGCACGTATGAAAGTCTTTTTCGGAAAACTCCGTCCGTCAGAGCAACGCCCATCTCAGCCCCTGAAAAACATTTCTGAAATACCCACCGTATTCTCCCATCCCAGGCTCTGCAAATGTCCTGCTCGGCACTGGCAGAGTCTCTTTGAAGTATGGAATTATACTCGGCATGCTACACTGACAGCTGTACGTTTAGGGGTACCTGGGTCCTTCAAGCACCGATTTATCCAGGCTTTTAGTGCAGCTCTGTTCGCCACCGTTGACGAGAGCGAGGCCCACAGCCTCACATGCACAGTTGCACAGACCATCCCAAGGAATTCATCACCGTTGTCCGTTCTCCGAGTTTTCGGATGATGAGCCTGACGCTACAGGGCCCGTTCGCCTCGTGTCTCATTGATCTGCCATAACCCTTAATAAGGCCGGGGAAAGAGCTGCCCAGCACTCACCATGTGCCTTTGCCTTCTCATGCTGCTAGGAGACTGCCTAGACATCGTGGGTCGGCCAGCGTCGCTGTCGCTGTCGGCGTGGGGGCCATGGGCTAGGTGCGTACGCCATATCTCCCTCTTTCGTTCTTATGCCATCCGACCGGTCCATTCCGTGCATTGTGAAGAGTTCGCTAGCGGTGATGCGATCAAGAGCGATGACACTACGTCCTTCAATGCACGATTGCGATCTAATTCAGCCGCAAACCCTCTGTCTACTCTAATGCTTCACCGCAGTCGAATCTCTTGCAAAGCCAAAACGTGCTGATCCGCCGTTGTCAGCACGTCACACTTGCATCCATTGTGTCCAGCCGTTCTCTGGTTCCGTGGATGCTCACCTTCCTTGCCAGTCCCATCCCAAGAGAACAGGAGACGAGCTTGTTGTTCCTGTCCGGGCCGGGTTTGATGGTCCTAGGGCGTGCCTGGAATGTTCGACGGTGTCATTATCAAAGGAGTTGCCATGTGATTATCCAGCCACTGACACTCGGCATGCCCATTGTTCTGTGAGCCGTTTCGTCGAGAGAGGGACCCTAGGATCTGCACCCATACAAAATAGACTACACCTTCAGCAACAGAAGGGCGTTCGAATTCTTGTCCGTTTAAAATCGCCTCACTCATTCTATTCCACGCTATACTTCGATACCAGCATAGCTTGAGTGAGATCGTCCGTCGAGATATCGCTCACCTCCATAGAGAATAAACTACATCTGAAAACGCAAGAACGTTCGGGTTTTCGTCCGCTACGGACGACCCGGATACTCGTAAAAGCAATAATAGCTGCGTAGTGGTGCAAATATATAGGCGTGTGATGCAACTCGACTCAAAACCAGAAGGCTGGAAAGGGCCTAGTCATCTGCTGAATCAAATGGGAGGAAGCCCCTTCAATGTGAACAGGAACAAACTAGGACTCGTGCCAACATGCAAGTGGGTTTAAACTCGCCGTTGAGAATGGCTTCATACCTTCCAGGCTCGCCTGTGTTCCACTTTATTCTGTGGACTGTTCTATAGGGGAGACATGGTCCACTTCCTAAACTTCATAATTCATACTCACAATGCTACTCGGACTGGAAATGCCTACTTGGACTGAGAAAGAGTTCATGTAATTCTAATAATCTATTACTCATGCAGACAATATTAACAACTAAAAAGGTGAATTGAGAGCACCAAGCTTGGTGTCACATCCTCAAGGTGAAATGTCCTATCTACATATCAACAGGGTAAACATCTCTCACTTATCCAACTCCATTACCAATGTCTTCTTGGCCTCTTGGTCTTGGCATGGGATTTGAGTTTTCCAGCAACTGCTTATTCATCAGTGAGTAATCTCCATCACTGAAATTTTATTCTAACTTACACAGGCACAGCTTTCTCTAAATCATTGCACTCTCTATTCTCCCAATGAGCCAATACTTTTGAAGCTATTTCCTGGTCTGAAAATTCATTGAAATTGTTCTAGAACCAATTAATCAGTGATGCTCATTTATGATATGTTATTGACTCAACTAACCTTTACCCATTGAACAACATTGGCACCATTGAGCTCATGGTAATGATGCTTGTTGGAAAGTTGCTGGATGATTAATAAAATAGAATTATTAGGCAGTTTTGTAAACATAGACCATGTTGGTCCATTATATAATGCCCAAGTATTACAAATCTAAGACTTACCCTTTGTTTGTACTTGTTTAGAACAGGGGAGTCGAAGGAGGAGAGTCTCAGAAGTGACTGGTGAGCAGTGAAAGATGTTATTCAATCTGAGGAGTAATGCCTCAGATGGTCCTACTTAAATACATTCTGATAGAACCTTATTTCTAATACTATATAGTACCTAGCCACTACTGCCAAGTACATAATCACATGTTACTCTGATCTGGATACCAGTCCAGGCAAGAGTGCATGTGGTGGATCAATGGCTTGTCCCATTTGGATTACAGAATCAATCTAGGTTGATTAGAATTAAAAGTGAGATTGGCATGTGATATGTGGATGGAATAACTTCGGAAAACTGATCTAAAGGAGTATTACTAAAAGTGAACAAGATAAGATAAAGGTATAAACTCAAGATTAAATGTATACATGTGGAAAAACTGTGACACCAAGGCCTACTCCAGTATTGTAAATACTGAAAAAGTGAATACTCAGATTCTATTCCCAAGTGAAGAATATAAGTAAAAGTGTGGAAAAAAGAGGCTAGCTCCAAGTCGCTTACCTATTCCCAAGTGAAGAATCTTTAAAGCTGGGGAATAGGTGGTGAGAGTAGTACAGTATATATATTACTCGAAGATAAATAAAGATAAATAAAGGAATATAATCTCTTGGGTGAAGAGGAGTAGGGGGGGGTAAGAATGAATGTAGCAAAGTGGGAGTTCTGAGTGATGAGTGTAGTGCACAGACCAAGAGATGTGTAAGCTAGGTTGGCATATATACATAAGCCTATTGACAGGCTGGCCATAAATCCAGACCTGGATTTGTCTAATATACCCCTAATATATGTTTATGCAAATGAAAAACCATATAGCACAAAAAAGCTAATTGTTTGGAGAGTCAGAGATGAGCTCTAGTCTGCTAACTAGGTAAATTCAAGAGCAGATGTGCAATAACATGTGAAACATTGCTCAGTAGGAAGCTTTGACAAAGGTACCAGAATTGGGCCTATTTTGAAGTTCAGAATGGAGTGTTTGACATATATTTTGTGCTTGAGAACAAAACCAATTCATGGGGAGGTCGCCTGAGACTGCCAGATGTGTGCACTTGTACTGGATGTGTTGCCCACAATGCGCTACCATAATGAGAAGGCTTGTACAGCTTCCTGGACTACTACCTTCCTATTATGAATACCCTGAGTCCTACTCAGAAACTGGCAACTTTGCCCAGATCTTGAAAACTTTGATCTTGGGTATCATCAGACCTGGTAACCTTGTGTTCACAAAAATCCCAAAGCAAATGTGATTGCACTCGTTTCTGTGGCAGGAAAACTTTTTGGAAAAGTAATAATATCCCTTATTTCGTCTTGGTTTGATTATTTCATTTCTCTTGATTCTTTTAATATTTTATTTGATGGACTATCAGAAATGACATTTCATAAAAGATTCCTTGATGCTATTCACAAAGAAATATACAGTTCTAATTTATTTGTACATCTACTCAGTATATAAGGCCTTCAAGGTCAATTAAAATATTAAGCAACCTTGTCTCTGGATTTTATGAGTGAACTTGAGTGCTGTTTTGTTTGACAAATCATATAGTAACTTGGGATATAGTCTACCTAAGAATTGGCTTCTTGGAAAGAGTTTTGGATATAGTTTATTTGTGAGTGAGAGCAAACCACTAGATATTGATCTAAGGGTTTCAGCATTGTTGTGAGTGTGTGTGCCAGGTGGATTCTTAGACAGAACATTGCCAAGTGCCTTTTAAAATCCATCTGAGGTTTAATAGAGCTTTATTTGGTCAGGGGTTTGCAGCTTAAGTGTGCGAAGGTTTGTATTCTACCTACAAGTGAAGGAGATCTAATTTACGGGGTCACTGTCACGGTTTTCCATGTTTGGTCATGTTTGTTGCATGATTATATCATCAACATCCGATTACTCCTTCCTTCTTATCACTTCTCGCCTTCTTAACGCTCATCGTTAAGCTGGGTTGTCCTTATGACACAAGTAACAACCTTACCTTGAACATTATAAGTGGTTACCACCTTCTAGGTTACACTATATG
>KB722747.1:713382-764257 GCA_000349905.1 Volvariella volvacea V23 | reverse complement strand
TTGTTGGTCAGTTGTCCTGTAACAGTCACTAATGCTTTGGATGTTGTCTGGGAATTGCCAAGAGGAAGTTCATCAAGCCAAGTAGATGCCAGTCTAGCCACTCCCACGAACTTAAGCTTGATTTGGGTGTTTTTGGAGTTTTGTGTGTGTTGCATATCACCTCTAGTGCTTCAGAAGCAGATCTCAAGAGCAAGCACATCCCACAGTTTTCAGGGCCATCCCATAGTTAGTCTTTCACCATGTCATGTGCAGTTGATGTGGGAAAAGGGTAGAGTCATATGAGATCATAACTGATCCTCTGACTTGACACATGTCCATTTAGAACAAGATCAAGCTATCAAATACAATAAAGAACAAAGGGCATACCATATATAGGAAGCAAAGATGGATAGAGGTGGGAATGGGTATTGTAGATGAGGGTGTAGGGTTTGGATGAGCAGATGTGTGTAGGTAATGATGGTGTGTAAGAGGGAGATGGGTAATATGTATTATGTATTGAAGATATAATGAAAAGGGTGTTTCAGAAAGTGAGAAAAAAAAAGAGAAATAAAATAATGAAGATGCTTGGTGGGTGCTTGGATGTGGGTGTAGATGCTTGGTGGGCATCTGAATGTTGGGTGTTTATGTCAGGGGCTCTTATGAGCCCTGACAATAAGGAAGAAAGGACAATATTACTTATATCTGCATACTCTAGAGAAAGCATTGAGTGTGTTGCTATTTGGTAATATCTGCAATAGATCTTGCTAATGGCTAGCAAGGTATTCCAACTCAATGAATATTCTTCACTGTAATTAAATTGGTTCTGAGTCATTGTATCCCAATAGTGATCACATTTTTGCCACATACATGAATGATAGAGATGCAACCAATTTGCACATTGTATCCCAATAGTGATCACATTTTTGCCACATACATGAATGATAGAGATGCAACCAATTTGCAAATGTTGCATATGCAAATGTAGCATCATTAAACTTGGCAGTTAATAATGGCCTTTTCTGCATGTAGATGTATATATTAATTAATCAAGGTGTATATCAAGGCTTTTGAGGAAATGCTAATCCATCTCTGAACACTCTGTGTGAACTCCCTTTGTAAATCCATATTGTACCCACATTCCAACATTTTCTTCAACAACAGGTCAGAATCCAAACTTTCTAAATGAAATGCAAGATCATCTGTGATTGATGGTAAATACATCAAGCATTTCCACCAGACAGATAACAAAGTTTGACAAAATTCTGATGAGTAAGTGCTCTCTACTTGGTTTGTCATTGTCAAGCAATGGTTTATAGTTTCACTACTGTGCACTGTCCTGTCAGTATAATATGACCTACTGCGCTGGGGGTTGCACAAGAAGTTTATAAATGACTTATGATGAATTGTAATAATATTGTCCTCTAGGATTGGAACATTGAGAACAGAGTGGAGTTTCTTGAGAGCAAACCGACACTGGACGTTATCTGAATCAGAAAATATGAGGAGTGCCAGATGCTTTACAGACAGCTTTATATCACAAGCCATTGTATGCACCACTGCAAAATATATGCCAGAGGTGCTCCCACTGTCCAAACGAGATTTGTAGGGCGACCAAGAAATCATGAGCAGAAAGAGCAAGCCTTGAAGGCGAGCATCCTCTGGATTGTGTGACGAGCGTAAAATCTGAAGATAGAGCATATCTAGTGGTAATAGTGCTTTGGGTGTCTGTTTAAGGCACACCTGCAGCTTTTCATGAGGAAGACTGTTGTCATTGTTAATATACTTGAAGAGTGTGACGGGGTAGATATACTGCCCATCTGCTCTGGATGTGATGAGGTCAACGATGTCACTGGACAGCCAAATCCCATCCTGCAAATGTGGCTGAAGCATGTCCTGGTGCTTGGAGTATATCTCCAAGAAACTTGACCAGATGAAATTGTACATCTCTTGATAGTCTTTGTGATGAGAGAGATTGATTTGTGGGTGACAAAAAGAGAAAAGCGGTTCAGATTTGAAGGCATTAACGATAGGAGGTTCAGGACAGCTTGTGATAAAAAAGGCAAGAGGGAATTCAGGACCACAAGAAGAGATGAGATTTAAAACTCTTCTTTGCTCTTTGGGCCCTCCACACTTGTCCAATCCATCAATTATGATTACAGAAGGAGGGAAGCCCAATGCAGACTTCATTGGCTTGATAATAAGTGTTTTTTACTGGGCCTCCACTATCACCTCCAAGATCTTTGGATTCCGCTTAACCACTTGCTTAATTTTCTTTCCCACTTCCTGCATCCACACAGCCAGTTGATATGTGAGGGTTGGAACGAGACAGTGAACGTCATTACACTGGGAGTTGTGAACGAAGAAAAAAAAGGATATAGTGACTTTTGCTTCCGAATCATGATGGTCAAGCTTCTCCACAGTGGTCATTGTGATTGCCGATTTCCCTATTCCTGCTGGGCCTACAATCCAAAGGATTCCCTTCTCTCGAGACTTGTTTTCGATCCACGATATAATGTTGTGATGTATAGCCTGACAAGTATCTGGGTGACCATCCCTTCTTGACCTCTTACCACTACCTTCCTATTTGGGACAAGGCCTCTCCTCACTATCTCGCTTGTTGTGGACACCTTCCAGTGCTTCCGATGCCCTCTGGACTAGGAGGATTAAGTTGCCAGCAAGCTGCAAAGCTGGGCACCTGGCTAGGCACATGATTGATGGGCATGATGGGGTGGATGCCCCCAGATGAGATTGGATGTGGTAACAGTGTGGCTGGGGGATCCATCTAGCCCACGATATGGATGTATACATTAGGAGGACACCAGGTATGTGCTGGGGCACCAACCAAGAATGCAGTGGCAGGGTAGTCGTTCGCTAGTAAGGCGGGCAACCTCGGGCACAACCAGTGAGTACACCCCCATTCCTATATTCAACCCTCAGCTCTGGCTGGGGGTTCTCCTTTTTCTTTGGGCTGTGCGGCTCACCTTGTAGGAAGGGAGGCTGCCCCCCCCCATGTAAAACCAGCTCCCCATCTATTAGGGCATGGCAACACCTATAAGGGAGGGGTCTTTGTGGAACCCCACCTGCTGCACATCAGTGCCCCCTACATCGCCACCTGAGCCACTGTCAAACGCTTGGTGGATTTTGTTTAAGCCACCCCACCTGTGGGGATTCATGCTCATTACGATGGGCCTCAAAACCCAGTTCACCCTGGAGGAATAATGGCTGGACACTGCACCATGGGCATGAGTTGCTCTTCCTTATAGACATGTTTGCTACCTTTAGTTAGGCGTCGGACATGGACTACTATTTATTCAGCTTTACGGACTGCCTTTAGTTAGGTGAGATGTATCCGAGTCATGTACTTAGGTACTTGGCGGGGACCGTGCTTTTGCCACATCCTTGGCCTGGCTAGCCGAATTGATTACAAAAAAAAAAAAGAGTATCTGGGTGACATCCCAATGGATCCGCGCGCACTTTGCCTGTGTGCATGGCGTTAACTACGACGAGGGGTAATAATGGCTCGAGGTCGAGAGTCCCTAGTGAGTGCCCGTTGCAGCATTGCAAGTACATTATTCGTTTTTACCAGAACAATCGCTGTGTTGAAGGGTGACATTGTTTACTACGCTTCCACCATTGTTCTCCAAGTATGTGCCATTAAGCACTGCTGCTGAGAGGGCGCTACTGGGCTGGGATGCTCCATCGTTGACTCGATCGTTCGCTTGCGATTGTTTTTTGTTGCCCGCACTAACATCACTTCCTTTGTTCTTTGCGGACCGCTTATAAGGAGCTTTATTGCGTTTTGAGGTTGATTTAGCTGGTTTTTCCATGAATACGGTGGAGAGTCTTAGGAGGTGATGGTGTAAGGTGTGAAGCGTAAGAGGCCTCAATCGGATATCTCAGAGGCTGTGGTAGTGGTGACAGCACCCAAGCCGCGTGTCAACCGAGTAGTCACTGCACGGGCACACCTGGGTGGAATTACGGATACTTAAAATACCAGGTATGATATTCGAGCCCTGAAAAGCTTCGTGCGTTCCCAAACTCGACTATTCAGTGGTAACGACGGAACGGAATGCATATCACCCTAATAATACATCGCTCATATTGATAACGATAAAGAAAAAAAAATCAACACGAAAGCTCAAGTAACCTTCAAATACTCTCCATCATCTACCACGTCGATGGTCTGCAAAAAAAGAATCACACGAATCAGCATTCACCCTAAACCCTAAACGGACCACTCACCCAAACGTCTCGCCTGAACCCAACTTGATCATCGGCGTCCCCTTCGCGTCCGCCGTCTCAAACGGCACCGTGTTCCCCCACCACACCTGTATCGTCTCCGCGCCAATCGTCCCGTTCCTCGGGAACTGCAGACAGAAGAAGATCAGCACGACCGCGATCGCCACGCCCGAATCCAGGGCGGCAGAGAGGACGTAGTTGTATTTCGTCCACCACGAAAAGGCGCGTCGACGGATGACGTAGTTGAAGATGAAGCCGACCAGGGCCCAGGGGACGTAGTTGACTGCGGTGGCCGGGGGGATGAGGCCTGTCCCGGAGAAGATGACGGGGAAGCTAGAGGGGGTCGGTTGGTTGGGGAATTGTGCTAAGGAGGTGTGGGATACGTACTTGATATAGCGGATTGCGCTGTTGGGGAACTTCTTGCTGATGAGCCATGCAACGAGGGGGCACAAGAACCCAATGAGGAAGAAGAAGCTCAGACCTGCACCGACTCAATCAGTCACCACAAACACCTACAGCCACCACCACGAGACGCAAAGCACGCACCATAGTAGATCTGGCCTTTGGAGAACTGCCTCGCAGGCCCGATAACACCCCAGATGATACTCGCCGTGCCAAACACCTCCGTGCTCGGACAGATAAACCCGTCTTTCTGGTCCGGACTGCACATCTCGGGGATGTTAGTGAACATCCACGACTGCACGCCAAGCTGGACCGTGAGTGCTATTATAGACGCAATAACCTGTGCAACGAACATGATCCTATTCAAATTTACACCTCAAATCAGCCACCATTGCAATCTCGACGCAGGACAAATGAAAGTGGGGGGGGGGGGGGTGTAGTAGACGACGCGCGTACCTGGGAGGGATCTTCATATAATGCCCCAACTTGAAATCGGACGTGAACTGCAGCGCCTGCGCCATCGTGATGTACCCCCACGTCTTGAACATCATCATTGCCACCGGTCGGCCGGGGAGCGCGTACCCGATGATGAGCTCCGTGATGACGTTCAGCCCGACCTGCTGGTTCGTGATGGCTTGGATCATGCCGACGGGGATGACATAGAAGAAGGCTGTATGAACACAAGCATGTAATCAGTAAAGTGAGTCGGTGGAGGGGGAGTGGTGTACATACCGATGACGAGGGCGAGGATGAACCATTGGCTAAATTAAACAGGGCGGTGAATACGGGCCAATTGCAGGAACACAGGGGGCGACGGAGAAGGAACATACACAGGGAACTAGAAAAAATTCAGACGATAATCAGTCGCCGTTCATACAGCACGATAAACCCGCCCGCAGGCCGCTCACCTTGGTATCCCAAACCTCAATCGAAATCACACCAAACGCAAACATCGTCACTAGAACACCCACCCAATCAGCACACCTACCCAAAAAAAAAGCCAACAAAAAAGACCACCCACAGAAAATAATCGCATACCACCACTCAGGCACCTGCTTATACCGCGCCATCAACCGCGCATGCACATCCGGCTGTTCATGTATCGACCTCCTCGCCTGCGTAATAATCTGCTTCCTGAAGTACAAGAACGCGTGCGTCAACGTCGCCGCGATGCTAGCAAACGAGAGCCCATAGGAGATCGCAAACGTCGTCGAGAGGAACAGGGGGCTGTAGGCATTGTAGGCTTCTTCGTTGAACGTCGCGTCCGGGTTGATGATTTGCTGGACGTCGTACGATTTGGCGTGGTTGTCGAAGGATGTGCGGGAGGAGATTCTGTTTGTGTGAGAGAGGATGGGATGGGATGGGAATGGATGGGGATGGGGATGGGTGTGAGTGCGATGTGGAAGGGAAGGGGAGAGAGGTACGTACGGCATGTATTTGGCGTACCACGTGTTGGTGTACTATCGGAATTCCGAATGGTAACATGATAAGTCGTGTATGTACGAGAGGAAGATTGGATGCAGCTTACGTAGAGGATAGGCGTAAGGAACCCTACGGCACAAGTAGTCTAATCAGTACGACACATTCCTCGACGTGTGATAAAAAGAACTCACAGAAGAAGAACACGAATCCACCAAAAATATTCGCCGCAGCCCACCAAGGTGTCGAAAGCGGTGATCCAATATACGCAATCTACCCCCCACCCCACAATCAATCAGCAAATCCACAACTACACAACGCATGCACCACTACTCACCTGAGCCCAATCAAACGTGATGAGCCCCATGCCCAGGCCATGAATATACCCAAACATCTGGTTCACGGGCACATTGTCCGGCACGATCCAGCACACCCACGAAAAGTAGCTCAGGGCCTGGAAGATGTACCCGGGGAAGAAGTACCAGAGGAAGGAGCCGAGGAAGGCGTAGGTGAAGAAGCGCTCGCGGCTCAGACCGCCGCGGTTGCCGATACCGGCGTAGGTCTGGGCGTGGAGGGTGTTGAAGAGCGCGCAGGTGACGAGGTTGAGGGGCCAGACTGGAAGGAGGGACGTGAGCGAGGAGTGGAAGAGAGGGGTGGGAATGCGAGTATGGGGTAAGAGGGGGATAAAAATAGAGTGCGAGCCATGAGGTGACCATGGCCGCATGGGGAAGGACGTTATAATAAGAAATGAAGTAGGACGGAACTTACTCATGGAAGGAGGTTGGACGAGGAAGCGTCTTGCGATACCACCGATGGAGAATCCAATGAGCTGTGTTGACATGACGAGCATCCATTGGTCTACGTGTCCATCATTTCAGTGTCAGTCAAGAGGCCTCCTTGGTATAAGAATAACGAAAGGAATGCGCACAGCTAAAGTTGTAGTTTTGGTTATAGTACACCCTCTGGACAGCGACGATATCCGTTGCGTAAGCGCTGTAAGCCCCAACAGTAGCCATGACCGTGACCAAAACCTAGAAGCACCACCCCATGCGTCAGCAATCTGCAAAGAAGGGGCGAAAAAAACCTAAATTTACATGCTCCTTGATTGAAAATGGTCCGGGGTTTAAGGAGACGCCAAATATCTTGACTCGGGGCATGAATTTGGCCCATGCTCTGCCCAATGGGAAGGCGAGCAGCTGGGCTACGATCTATTACCGCCAGAGTTTGAGCACATCAATGATGAGTGTCGTAATAGGCACTTACACCGGTGATAGTGACTGAGGGGTAGCGGAAGAAGAAGAATTGGTTGAGGCCCTGTGCCAACGAGCGCATATAGTCAGCAAAACAACCGCAAGTTGGAGACGTGCATGGTGGCAGCATAATTGGCGCAATAAATCGAGGAGAAATAGACTACTTATCCACATACAGGAACGAGAATCGCCCAGATAATGCCCAGCGTCCAAGACCTAATCGTCGAGACTGGGATATCCGGATCGTCGGTGTTCGCCACGGCGGATCTAACTTCCGGGTATGGTGAGTCGTCCTCTGTCGAAATTCGCATTCATTCAGTCCCATATGGTTCGATAGAACGTCAAACAACGTACCTAGGATACCAGCAATGGCAGCATCCTTGTCGATATTTGGGTCGTCAAAATCGGGAAGCGCCAATGCCTCCAAGTTTTCTGTCAAACGACGACACACCCAAGCCATCAGAATACAATGCTACAAAGTCTTGGACACGTCGAGGTACGCACCGACATCCTGCGCCTTCTCCGCGTCGAGGTCGAGGGCGTGCTTCTCCTCGACTGGGCTGACTGTGGTAGCCATGGTGAGTGGTCAGAGGTCCAGGTACGCAATGGCCAGACGGGCAAGAGCCGACTCAGAGAGCACCTAGGGAGGAGGAGGGGAGGAGAGACTCTCAGGCGCACAGGATCAAAACTTGGCCCTTCTTGTATGCTTAGGATGATTGACACACTGACGGGAGCACATGCCAGCAGCGAGATAAGCTGAGGGGTGCAGGGGGTGCAGCATAGAAGGCGACTTGCTCGTTTAGCCGTCGATTCTGCCACCACCAACAAGATCATGCTATGCGAGTGGGTGTTTGTCGCCGTTTGTGTCCCTTCTCCATCTGGGGTTTGGCCCGCTGAGCAGATGGAAGCACTTCCATTCCGTGTCATGACATCCGTATCTGTCGTATGATATTCACTTGCGAGGTGAGCTAGAACTGACAAATGCCGAGTTTGTCACGCACTATACAGCTCATCTGCACCAGTATGATGGTGGCGTTGAGGTATAGATAAGTCGTTTGCATAAATAGTGTGCACATCTCCCCCTTCCTGGTCACCAGCACACCGTCCTCCACCGTGGAGGGCATCCAAGATGTGACCAAACAGCTGCCGCGATTAGTATCACTGGTCGCGAAAGAAGAGCATAGAGATAGCTACCCGCGAGAATATAGACACCGATTCAACATAATCGGCAAATGCCCGGTGATATAACTTGGAAGTAAACTGCAGATAATTGATACTAACTCCACGGCCGTCATTATCATCCTTCCCTGACATGGATCTGAGCTTCTTGATGTTGAATTAGAATGGACGTCCTTCGACAATGCAATGAACATCGCACATCGCGAATTAAGCGTCGAACAATGCAAAAAGTCATCCAAAAAGACGCCGGAAGAGAAGAGCTAATTAATCGCTGGAAGAACGAAGTGAATCAAAGTGTTTTTGCCGGATAGAACGAGGAGATTCTCACCGGTGCTGTCCAACGACGTGTCAAGAACTCTGGTGCAAATAGATGCACACGACCTGTCCACTTGTCTTTGGACTCGCCGTCAATGTCCGCGTCACACCGTAGCAAAGAGTTACCTGACGGTCACGGCATAGAACAAATATACACCAGCACCACCGACATTCTCCGAAACATATCCATGTCTGGACATCCTCTAAAAGTTGACCGTCAACGATCTCGTTTTCAATTACGAGCAATGAACGGCAAACAAACTCACCACTATCATCACCGGTACCACCGTAACCTCCCTCTCGTAGCCTACGCATGCTTTCAGCTGAACTTCTTCAAGATCCACGCGTTGACTCGCAAGTCCCCAGATGGTGCAGTAAGCTCAAGGGTAAGCAAGCACAGGATAAGATGAAAAGTACTCCCACACCGTGACCTTCATTACCAATCCCTCTATATCACGCATCACAATTAATAACACCAGCTGCCCCTTAACGTAATGAATGACACCAGACAGACCGACCACAGGCCGGTGAGCCCGTAAACTTGTGACTTCCATGACCCGTCGGTCGACTTTCCATAAGGCGCTAGTCCGAAAGAACAATTCACTCGGGGCACGGCACTTTGTTCAGGAAGTAGATTTAAAGCCTGAGCACACAATAACCCCGCATACGAGTGTATGCACACCCACTGATGCAACTGCTCCATGCTGGCATCGCACCTTCACTGCGACGATAGGTCCTTGGTTGATGCCAGCTCTGTTTTCACCTCGAGCACCCAACTCGCTACAACCGTCTCGCCGTGCAAAAGGGACGATAAGCAGCCAACGATAACACTAGAAAGCCGCAATCCACCGCCAATTTAGGCACCCACGTCAGGCAGGGCCTATTCGGTCCACAGGAGCGGTGTATCAGTGGAGATACCAACCTGAGGGTCCTGCGAGGAAAAGAGGCGAAGTCACCACGAATGAATCTTGTCAATGAGCACTAATCAATCATTTGGAGATAACACCAGCGGACGAAGGGACGGCATACCGATATCAAAGACCAGACAAAACAGACACTCGCACATTATGCGCGTCATCATGCATTGTACGTGGTGCTTCTATCAGCGGAACATGAACCTAGCCATTATTGACCACGTTGGACGATATGGTATAAAAGAAGCCATGTGTTCGATAACTAAATTTGTGGAAGAGTGTTCTGTTAGGTAGAATGAGAAGTTCCCCGGGTGTACCCGGTGGGAAGAAGATCACATACTATACATTCCATCTTGATTTAAAGAAGTAGTACAAGGCATGGCGTGTGAGTGTAGCCCCCTGGCAGGTATGATATGATAGGAGGTCTAGACGATATGAGGTTCAGGACCTGTTCACCCCATTGACGTTTTCGTATTTTTGGGTGGAATCCCGTACCTTGAGATCTAGGTCCTATATTCCAGTGGCCTAGTATCGAACGACAGAGTTTCGACCGCAAAATTCAGGGGACATGTATTCGGGTTTCATACGCGGTCTCTGTCCGTAATGCTGGTCGTGCGCGTGATTTGGGAGACATCGCGACGTTGACGATTGATTGTCTCCTTCCATTACCCACTATCCCTAGACCTAAATCTTTCTCACCAGCCGATCGAGCAGCGATAAAGTAGAGGCAGAGCGTCACGTCTCGCACGATATGCCAACCCATCCTCAGCCTCAATCTACACTAAACCACAATTGCACCACCTCATTATCGCCCACCAACCCACCGTGTACCTTTCACACGACAGCCCACGGCTGAATCGCCACGACCGTCCCGAAAGAAGCAGCTAGATCATTAAAGGCGCCAAAGGATCAAAATCACCGCATGCACACTCACACTCACCGGCAGACGTACTGTACCCTTTGACAGGCCCACAACACAATGACAAGCCAATCGGTGAAGGCTCTATAACGTCTAATAATAGCTCTGATGGCAAGCCTAAGTGTGAAGTACCGCATTGCATCGCTTGCTGGATCCTGCAATATAGTGCCACTTGTCAGATTAAGTGTTTGCCAGTGATTGTGATTCGTGAGCTTGCCGTTTGACAGGTCACCATATGCACACGTCTGTTGTACGGGAGTAGTAATTCTCGCCTGATAACTGGCCATGGACAAACTATACTCTTGTGTGTAATCGCGAAGAGTCAAGACCTATCTCGTTCATACGATGGTCCCTGAACATAAGCGCTAGATGTTGCAATGCCCCCTTCTTCGCTCTTTGGTGTGGGCATGTCTAAGGTAGTTATGGTACTAGTCCGACAATGCGTGCGTGAATTTCGTTTCCCTAGATCTGCGAGTGGAATGTCCCGCCATTCTGGAGCACAAGAGGAGGTCAGGATGGAGTGCGAGGCCACCGAAAGCGGCACGTCATCTTTTGTGGTGATCACGTGTTTCCGACCCAAGTGGTACATACACCAATATGTGCTGTGTTGTGCGTGAAGAGTCACAAGCTGTGCAATCGATGCTGATAATTGCGCTTTGCATCATCCCCCAAAACTTCCCGCCGTAGCATTCATGAAGCAGCCGCTACAGTCGACTTTGCAACGCACCTCAACTCTTTATAAGCGTTTCAAGAAAAAAGGGAAGGATAACGGTGCATCCAGCAGGAAGCAACCTCAAGTCAATTGTCAGGCCAGCCATGGGACATCCCACTCTAGCGGTGCTCCCTCAGCAGAGCTCTTTAGTGGCGCATATTTAGAGAATAATGGTGGAAGCGTAGTAAACAATGTCATTTTCGGACATCGTGATCGTTTTGGTAAGGAAAACATGGCCGATTTCTACAGCTGTAACTGAAATCCACAGATGTCGACCTCAAACTGCTGTTACCACTTGTCGTAGACAACGCAATGCACACCGGTGAAGTGCGTGCAGATCCATTGAGATGCGACCCAAATACTCGTCAGGCTATACATCTCGATATTCTCTTATGGATCGAAAATGAGTGTCGAGAGAAGGGTATCCTTTGGATCTTTGGGCCTGCAGGAATAGGGAAATCAGCGATCGCGATGACCACAGCAGAGAAGCTTGACCATCACAATTCGAGGGCCAAAGTAGCGGGATCGTTTTTCTTCTTCAGAAACGATGCAAAACGCAATACCCTTCACTATCTTGTTCCGACTCTCGCTTATCAATTAGCCATATGGAAGGAGGAAGTAGGAAGGGAAATTGAGCATGTTATCAAACGGAATCCAAAGATTTTGGAGGCGACCATAGAGACTCAATGGAAGGCACTTATTGTCGAGCCTGTGAATTCTGCGACCGGTCTTCCCCCTTCTGTAATCGTGATCGATGGGTTGGATGAATGTGGAAGTGCCAAGGAACAACGAAGGATTTTAGATCTTTTATCGTCCTATGGTTCCAATTTCCCTCTCGCCATTCTCGTCACAAGCCGCCCTGAACCGCCCATCGTCAACACCTTCAATTCCGAACCACTCCTTTCCCTCTGTCGACCCAAAATCGATCTCGCATGTCATAAAGAATATCAAGAGATGCATAAATTCATCCGGTCCGGCTTCTCCAAGATATATTCCAGGAGACAGGACGTCCTCCAGTCGTATGCGGAAAACGGAACCTGGCCTTCCGAAGAAGCTATTGACCTCATCGCATCCAGAGCAGATGGGCAGTATATCTACCCTGTCACTCTCTTCAAGTATATCGATGATGACGACGGTCTTCCTCATCTGAAGCTGCAAGCATGCCTTGAACAGGCACCTGAAGCATTATCACCACTCGACACTCTCTACATGCAGATCTTGCGCTCGTCTCACAAGCCGGAGGATAACCGTATCCAAGATTTACTCTTCTTGATATCAATTGTGACCCCTTCAAGGCCTCTGAGAGCTATGCCTTTCGGACTCTACACCGACCTTCCAGAAAACTCCCGCTCAATTTGCACAATAGAAATCCCCATACACGTTTCCATAAATTTCCTGGCACTTTTCCTATTTTCAGATTTGGATAACGCTCAGTGTCGCTTCGCTCTCAGGAAACTCCACGCTGTTCTCGACATCCCAAGCAAAGACGAATGGAAGGCCACTATGACGATTCACCATCAATCATTCATGGACTTTTTACATGACCACAGGCGCAGTGGATCATACCATATCGACAAGACAGCGCGTTCTAGTGAAGTTATCAAACGTTGCTTGACTCAACTAGACAGAATGGAGGGCATTCACGCACCGGAATTCTTTCGGACTCTGATTTATATCTGGTGGCACTGTTCGGCGTATTTGCCATGCATTACTGCAGACCTTGCATTGCAGTTAGAACGATTCGATTTTGACCTGTGTCTGAAGAGGATGCTAGAATGTGTGTACAACACTAAATCGCGAATGGATTTGATTAAAAGCTGTAATACCTGGGTTAGTGTTTCCCATTATCCTTTGATGTACACATCACCGATATATATGCACAGGAAAAGCCCTCGTTAATCGCCAAGTTTAACCGTTCCGCATTCGGATGTGCATCATTCGCGTCTTGGCTACACCAACGTTATTCATGCTTTTGGCAAGGATGCGATCACTACTGGAGTGGAATCTGTTTGAATTGCTTCTCTCACGATGGAGACTCTCCATTGACTTGGAACACGTTGCTGGTCCTGAGCAGGATCTACGCTGGGTACCGCGTAGGAGCAAAGGAATTCAGCCTCAAGAAGGTATCCACGTGGTTGTTAACCACAGACGCAAGCGATATCGTTCTCCCTTCCTTGGCGATGTTTACATCTTTCGAGAACCTTCAAAAGCTGTACGTTGTTCCGTCTGCCTTATAATTTCAAGGTGTTGATGGCCTATAGGCCAGATGACGATGCTCAGTATCTACATTGCTGGAGTAGGGCATGGGCAGTTTGTGAAGGGAAGGACCGCTTCAGAGACGATGAATGGGCACAAAAACTTCGAGACACCATTTTGACACTCATGCAGCGGCTTTCTAAAGGGCATCATTACCATGAACTCAACGGTACTAACGTTGTCCTATGGCTGAAGGTTAGTCGAATCAATTACCTTCCGCAGACAAGACCTACTGATCAATGGATTTCAGCTGAGTCTGAACAGGTTTTCCGATTCTCAGGCGGCTTCTGAGGTATTGGCTCATTGGGAGGGTGGAGAATGTTGCTCTCCAGAGGTTGCTGCCTTTGCATAATGGCAGATGAAATTCTCCCAGTATAGAATACTCACTAGCGAATGAAGTGACATTGAAAATTGACACGGTGTTCACCGTCTTGTATATTTTTTAACATTTTATGTCCTATATAACGTGGGCCAACTAGGGTCATCGAGATTGCAACGTGATACCCTTTTTCGAGTTATGAACTCGATCGCAATTAGTATAATTGTGATTCGACATGCTTGACGGCAGTGAATCTCATCAGATTGCTGGCCATGGCTCATGGTTGAGCTATAGAATGGCATGTCTATCGCAATGCGATGTCCGTTAGGTGGCGAGCCCCAATTTTTTTCTTCACGTTTGCAGTACGATTTTTGAGTCACTCGTCTTGGGATAGTACAACAGTTCAATGCATCATCATCCATTCGCAATCTTCGCGAGCGTGATCGACTTCAACTTGGACCCTACGTAGAGGATTCCAAACATCGAATCTCGAGTGGGAAGGACGAGAGAATAAAGGTGTGAAATGCGAGTAGTCATGCCGCGTTGTGTTTTGTGTAGTACCAGCGAATAACTTCGCTATCAAGGTTTGTAGTGTGTTGCGGTGATCGGACCGATGTCACTGCGTGTTATCGGTGCTTGCTACTAATGATAGCAGCTTCAGTACAGTACGTCCAAAGACAGGGTACTACCCACTTCAGGACCAACAACTCTTAAATTCCCCATATGGATTCTCCAGTACTTCTGCTCAACAAGACTGTCCATGGTCTCTTCTCTCCCTCCTCTTCGACCCTACTCCACTCGGGCCACCATCCAACTCCAGCACAGATATTCTCCTCACTCCGAGTGATTTCTTGGAAGTGAACTTCAATTCTAAATGTCGAGTTCGGAGCGCAACGTTTATGTCAAGTATGAGGAGAACGCAAGCAGCTTTGAGTACTCCTCTGATGGTGGGTGGACCTACGATAAGGATTGGATATGGTCAGAAGGAGGAGCAATACGGTTTTCTGAGACGGGAGATATGGTGTTTTCTTTTCGTGGTGGGTATCAATTACCTAGAGCAGAAGAAAATCACAGTTAAGCTTTTGGGTGTTTTTAGGGACATCTGTCGCCTTCATTGGGGGCACCCCACTAAGACAGTACCCCCTAATGGCTACGGTGTCGATTGATGACGATGCGCCTTATAATACAACCTACAACGATTATTCTCTCCAAGCTCCTCGCTACCGACAATGGTACCAATCGCCTGTTCTTCCTGATGGCGAACACCGTATCACCGTCCGTAACTTTGTTTATGGTTCCCTGGACTATGCAGTTGTGACTGCTGGGGAGTCAACCGCACTGCAGGAAGATGATGCGCTGGTTATAGTCGATGATAGCGATACCAACCACTTCATGTTCGTGGGGGATTGGACAAGAGATCGGAATAGGTTCAACTCCGACCCATTCACTGGCCGTGGTCTCCCCTTCCGTAATGCGACACGTCGATCCCGTACTGTAGGCGATCAAATGTTCTTCCGTTTCGCCGGTAAGTGCACCCCCATCCACAACCTATTACCTGGCCTTGTTCACTTCACGCCGACAAGGCACATCCGTCTCCCTCTACGGAATCTTCGACTGGAGTGAGACTGGCTCATTCCTTGTCAAGTATGCCATCGACGGTGATTCCATAACGGAATCCCCATCCGACACAGGACCATCTCCAAGTCCCAACACTCAGGAAATACCCAACTACCTCCTTTTTTCGCGGGATGGTCTAGCTCCAGGACAACACACCCTTGCCATGACCATTTTGGCTATTCAGAATCAAACGTTTATAGTTGATTATGCAACTTATAAGCCTTCGTTTTCTAACATCCGCGATATGCCTGTCTTGGGTCCATTTGCGTCGTCCCATGGCAGTAGCTCGAAAAATAACCACGTAGGCGCTATTGTCGGTGGGGTGATTGGTGGTGTAGCGTTGCTCATCGGGTGTCTAATCGCATGGTGGCTGATTAGGAAACATAGGCTGGATAACAAAAGGAAGTCGGGTAACAACTCAGGTACGCTCAGCGTTCCGATTAGTTTTTCTTACTTTGGCATTTACCTCGCTGCAGGTCGCTCTTCTGCACCGATTCCATTAACCACAATTCAATTATCTGGCTTGCCCCAATCCGGTCTGCGTGCAACGAGATCGAAAGAATCTCTTGCGGGAACCTTAGTGGAGGTCCCAACCCGAGACGGGCGAGATAAGGAGCTTGACATGAAGGGAGCCTTATAAAGGATACCTTGTTTGAGCTTGTGCACGACAAAACTTGCAGAAATGACTTGGATAGGTGTATAATGGCTCGATTGTCGACAGAATGTGGAATATCGAATGTAAATTTGTGTATACTCATTTGTTTTGAGGAGTTTTGAGGCACGCTGCAGTGTCAGGACTCAGGTAGTCATTAAGGTGAAGGGAAAGGCACATACGAGATGAATAGACACTCCAAATATTTTAGCCCGATATTGAGTTAAGCCTCCATAATCAGTCTCAACAATCAACCCTCTCAATATGTTGGTCCTTCTTCAGCTGTCAAGATCGTGTGAATATAGCTACCCCTTCATCGACCCGAAAGCGGGATGGACATGCATAAGCAACGCAGATGGGCAGTTTGAGCGTCATTAACACAACTGGAACGCCGTGACTATGTCGTTGTAAGAACACGTTCGGTGATCCGGAGAGAATAATTGAAGTGTTGGTTGCTTGCTATTGCATCAAAATCCTGGTGGAGTGCATTCTCTCAGGCTTTTTTAAGGCAGAGAGTGTGCTAGTATGGCTGTAGTTTCAGAAATCCAATACCGCTTCGAATGGGAGGTAATTGGTATAGGAAAAGCGAGAACAGGGGCGATTAGCGCCTTCGTTTATACCCGAACGTAGCTCCCACGCTGTGCATACTTCGTACTCCGACAGATGAATACCATTCACCATCTACTTGGAAGAGAAGAGCTGCACAATGCGGTGGCTCGATCATCGCAGGTAGTTCGCACTCCAGAAAACTCCAGTCAATCATTTTTTTGACAGGAACTGTTACTATGCGCGGGAGCAATGCTAGTCCGCGGTATTCCCGTCCAACTCAGTGTCATGCAGTTACCATCTAGCCACTGCTTATATCCCAGGTACGGTTGCAGGGTAATTATGATGCCTAACCTGATTTGACGATAACGAGACGGTATAAGAAATACAAAGCCTGGCATACCAAGTTACGCAAATAGGGCATCTTGTTGACCCCAGGTTCTGCAGGGGTCCCATCGTACTGTAAACGAACGCCCTGGTGGTGCACTCAATATCTGGACATTGTTCTCAAAACTTGTAAGTGATCACAGGCACAGAGGTGTTTGAATCAGGGAATATAACGTTACCATTTTAGATGGAAGTTTCATGTCATGGCAAGACGTCGCTCCCTCTGACACCTGGCTACAACCCTCTAAATTGATTAATAGCTCCTCGACATTACCAGTACGTTAAATGAAGCAAGGCGAGCAAACGAGGAACCAACGAGGTCCAGCTTGTGCAGACAGATGTCGCTCATTTCCAGGTTCGCAGTGGAGAAGACAGACATTGCACCAATTAACCAATTAATTGCGTTTACTGCGCTGAATTAGTCTCAGGTTCTAGCCCTATATGGCGCTGTCTTGGCCACCGGCGTCACCGAACCAAAGCCGCTCACAATGAGCTAAGTGAGCGCATATAGCCCACCAGCCTTATCAAGCGGGCTGATGGACATGTCCTTCAACACGTTTGAAACGTCCCTAATGGATTCCACGCTCCCACTCGCATCTCCTTAAACTCAGAGTGACGGCGTAAGACAATCATCACAACTCCACTCTTCTCAGGTCACAATCCAAGATAATCGCCTGCTATTTGCACCGTCTTATAGCTCGCTGTCTTGGGGAACTTCCTAGGAACCAATTGAAATGTTGGAGCCAAACGTTTACGTCAAGTACGAGGAAGACGCACCGTGCTTTACTTTTATCCAGGATGGATGGTCCCAAGTCGCGGATAGGAAATGGTCGGAAGGGACTATGATGTAACCAGAGTCGAGCGGGTGGATGCGTATCTCATTCAGTGGTGAGTACCTGCCACCTTAGGAACCCCAAAGCTTGATCAATCGTTTATAGGAACTTCATTGGGCCTTACGGGGGTTACACCATGGGCACGCAACTCCCAGATATTCCAAGTATCCATTGATGGTGATAAGAACATGATACATCCTACAACGACCCTTCTCCACCAAGCTATCGAAGGTGGTACCAGTCTCCCATTCTTCCTGATGGCAGCCACACCATCCGTCTCTGGAGCTCTGGATTTGACTTTGCATCTGTGGATTATGCCGTCGTTGGGGCCGGGGAGTTCACCGCGCTGCAAGAAGCGGATACACGGGTGGCGGTTGATGACGATGACACGAACCACTTCAGTTTTACCGGAAATTGGGCGAGAGATCCAAGCATGTTCATCGGGCCCATTTTTGGTCAGCCGTTTGGAGATGCAGCGCGTCTGTCCCGTACTGTAGGTGATCAAGCGTCCTTCCGCTTTTCTGGTGAGCGTCATCTCATACACTATCTTTCATTGCTGTTTACCCCGTTCTCCCGGTTCATTGACAAGGTACATCCGCCTCCCTATGGGGAATATTCTCCTGGGCTACGCTTGGGTCCATTACTGCCAATTATACGATTGACGGTGGCAGTCCTACAGAAGTTAAATATATTGTTGATTCGGATTCCGATATGCTTAGTTTTGGATTTGGCGAACAACCTAATTTCCTCCTATTTAAAGCAGACGGGTTGAAGGCAGACGAACACACCATTGTTATGACCACCACCGACGTCAAGAACAAATCAATCAGGTTGGATTATGCGACCTACACACCCTCTTTTTCCACCATCCGTGATATTCCGGCTCGTGAGTCACTTATGTCCCCCAACGGTCCTAGTACCCCACCTCCAAGTCCGGATGATAAAAGCTCGAATAAGGAGCATGTGGGTGCCATTATCGCAGCGGCATTTGGTGGTCTGGCATTGACCGTCATCTGCTTTACGGTGTGGTGGTTACTCAAAAGACGTAGGGCAAGGAGGGAGTGGGGAACAAATAATGGGAGTGAGTCTAAGCCCAAAATACTGTCGTTGCTCGCAATAACGCATTTATCCAACGCAGGACATTTCCCTGTGCCGGTTCCCTACATCGAAACCGCGTTTGAACGAGGACCGCTCTCTGGAGCTCCCGCACAACCTCTCCGATCTCGTGGTGGATCCCATGGACACACATCAGCTAGCCCTCCTCACTCTGTCAGTGACCTGCACACAACTCAGCCCTACCATATCCTCAGCCCGGATACTGGCACAGCTGTCGTTGCAACTCCCGCTGCGAGGACGAGCCACCAACAGCCCACTTCTGACCAGCAAGCAGAACTCCAAGTGCAGATGCAGCAACTTGAAAGTCGTATTGGACAGCCACACCAAAATAGCGTTTTTGCAGCACCGCCTGGCACTGTAATTTCCCGGGATTATGAAGCAGAAATTCGTAGTCTGCATCAACGAATTGAGGAGTTGACGAGAGGGGGCGCTAATCTACCACCGGCATATGACTACAGAGGCCGGAGTCAGGCTATGGATGCAGTGGATCTCTCCAGTACAGGTTTGTACGGCCTACTTTTTGTTTTTGTTAAAGCTGATGTTTCCAACTGTCATTCAACAAGGACACCACCGGCCCTAGAAAAGCAACCATTTTGATAGGAGCTCGATACTTGGCATACCTGCCATTGTAGCACGTTGCACATCGTTTTGTGTATCTATTACTTGTAGTTTCCGGATTGTATTCTAAGTTATACAGTAGGCCTAGGGTTTCAGTCTCGGGGAAGGACACTCCATCCTTCGCCACTGCTTGTAATCAGGTGGTTAATAAGAAAAAAATACGGAACGATAAACACCCCAGACTATGTCATGGCATTCCAATTGACCATTCGTAATCGCGAGGGTTGCAACAATTGCCAAATAAGGATATGATATCCCACCGGTTCCCACGCCTCGTGTCCGCCCCGACTCCTAAACTGGACTTCCGCCGCTCTCCTCCACACAGCATTGACGTCGTTACCCGACCCGCGAATCCGCGTGAACCTGATTGGTCATGCTCGTGGATCTTCGTGGGTCGCCCGAAGACGGATCTGGAAGGTTGCATCGCTCAGCGAGTTGCTACGCGATGGTTCCAGTAGCGATAAAATCCGCCTCGTAGGGCAAGTCAGTCTTGTCGTCAACCATGTCTCCGCTTTCCAAATCCTTCGTCTTTCTTCACATCGCACTAGTCCCGTTGTATATAAGTGCTCTCGTGTACTGGGAGTTCATCCCAACATCAGCACTCACATCGACATCGAGCAAGTTGTCTAGCTTGTTCACCTCCATCTCGACTGTACAACCACTTCATCCCACTTCATCCCCTTCTACGCCTTCGCCCACCATTGGTACTTCACACTCAAACATGAAGTTCATTCCTCGTCGAAGTGAAGAGAGAGGCCACGCCGACCACAACTGGTTGAAGACGTTCCACACGTTCTCATTTGCCTCGTAAGTTCCTCCCGACACTCAGTCTTGCCACGGGTACTGACTGCTGGCTCGACATAGATACCAAGACAGAGTGCACAATCAATTCGGACCTTTGCGTGTCATCAATGAAGATCGTGTAGCTGCAAGGACGGGATTCGGAACCCACTCCCACAGCGAGTTTGAGATCTTCTCGTATATCGTGTCTGGTCAACTCGAGCAGTACGTCCTATCCTCTCTTCATCATTGATCTCACTCTCTAACATCATAACTTTATCTACAGCAAAGACTCGATGGGCAACACCGAAATTCTCAAACGCGGAGACATCCAACTAACCTCCGCCGGCACCGGCATCTCTCATTCCGAAAAAGCCTACGGCCCTACCCCCGTCCATTTCCTCCAAATCTGGTCATATCCAACCGCATCTCGCCTCAAGCCCAAGTACTACACCCGCCACTTCTCTGATGCAGAAAAGAAGGACCGGTTCGTCAAGGTCGTTGCACCGGTCGACGACTCCTCCACATCGTCAGTTGAGGTTAAGGTGGTTGATGCGAGAGAGGGATCGGGACCTACACCCGTGCATAGCAATCTCACAATGTATGCTGGGTTGTTGAGCCCTGGTCTGGGAAAGGACGGAAGCCTTGGTGTCAAGATGAAGGGGAGGAAGGGCTATATTCATGTCATCCAGACAAGCGGATACAACACTGGCAAGGCCAAGGGCGCTGGTATCAGGATCAGCGGATCTGGTGTTTCCAAGGGAAACGAGATCACATTGCACGAAGGCGATGGCGCATATATTACCATTGGGTCTGGTGGCGGAGAACTGAAGGTTGAGAATATAAGTGAAGGTGTTGCGGAGGTGTTGTTATTTGACATGGAGTGAGCGACGTCGATCGTTAGTGCAGGCTTCGCACCGGATGAATTTAATTTGTACTACAAAGTTGTGTTGTAATTTTGCTACTTAATTCATAGATGTGTACTTCCTATTAAACAAGTACCCCTTGATTTTAGTTACGTGACGCCTGAGTGAACACAAATTCAATGCAATGACAAACGCATAGCAGTTGACCTAGCTGTTGAACATGGTCAACCTCTTCACAGCAAAGTATACCCAATAAAGTTTGCTATTATCCCTCGTCGGCTGTCCCGACAAATTATCCGCCATCACACCCAACGCCCAATCCGAATACAGCGCCGCAAAAACAGAGAGAGCAGCCAAAGCACCCGCAATTCCACCCATACTCCCTTTATACAGATTCCTCTTGAGGTCTCGATGGCTGCGCAGCCGAACGAGTACTCCGATGATCGTACCAACGACGACAAGAACAATGAGCAAAACGCTGATCGCAAAGACGCCACGCATGTGCCAGTGCTTCGACACCAACGACAACAAGCCCGCCAGCCCAGAAATCATCCCAGGCGAGTCTACACGCAGAAACAAATTCAGCCAACGCGTTTCCTCCGGTACCAGAAACGAGACCATCCACGCACACACGAAAATCCACAACAGCAACGCCCCGCCTCCCAGGTCGTCTGGGGTATTGTACCAATAAGCCCCCGGATTCTCCGCGTGCACCCGCGCGGCCGTATAGATCGCCGTGAGCCCGTTCACGGCCGACATGCTCAGCTTCCACAGCGCGATCACGAACAGCTCCCACGTCTTCCTGCACTTGAGCATCGCGGTGATCGCCAGGCTGGTGGAGATGATCAGGCTGATAGAGCCGAGGACGATGTCGAGCTCTGTGCAGTGCGTGCTGGACCAGGGCCAGAGGGGCTTGCGGCCCTGGGAGAGGCAGAGGAGGGTGTAGTACGTGAGGATGTGGGAGACGAAGCCGAGGCCGCCGTAGGGGAGGCTGTAGCATGAGATTTCGGTTCTGAGGTCGTGGGTGTTTGGCGGTGGTGTTGATCGTGCTATATGAACGAGTCCCTCTAATATGGGCTATGGAAAAGGTTAATTTGGAAGTTGAACTAAAGGGCGTACTAGGGCTATCCTCACCATTATCAGTACCCAAAGAAATAGTCAGGTAATGAAAGAAACCCTCAGCGGCTGGCTAAAAATCGTGTTCAAATATAGAGCCGCCCGCACAACACAACACAACCCAGCACATCGGAATACGGCATCGCAAGAACTTGGGATGCTGTGTTGAACGCGTAAAATAACTGAAGGGGCAACCCAGGTACAGTTGGTGGTTAACAAGCGGCGGCGTTGAATTAGTTAGAACCGCATAAGTTATGACATCCATTATGGTCAGGAACGTAAAGAACCACCAGTGGGGTCCTTCATGGGCACTGAAACCGACGTCTATGGCAGAGGTGCTTGCTTTGATGAGCTTCCAGCAGTTTCAAGACACGTATTGGGCTCACGAGAGTGGATGCTTGATTATGGGGCTCAACAGAGATTCGGGATCAGATTAATTTTGTGCCAATTCAACCGTCAGGGTCAGCGCTGAGGAGTTCTTAAGAAAATTTGTAGACCGTAGATCAATACCAGTGCTCACTAACCACAAAAGTTGGCACCGACTGCACAGGATGAGTTGGACGGAACAATGAGAGCAATACAATATTCGGGATTGTGGTCATGGATAGACCACAGTGACGTTGAGAGCACGCGACTTTGGCTTGTTTGGCGCCAAACGGAGGCAAATCCACACGTGTTGGCTCCTTCATCTGTTGGGTCAACTATCGAAAAATCGGGAATCGCCCTGAGAATGCTTTGCTATTAGACTGCTGCCCATGCTCAGTAGCAGTAATGCACTCGGCGAGTAAGTCTTACATTTTATGAAGGTACGTATCTAAGGGTTGTTCAAGCTTCTTTTGACAGGTTCGAGCTGCTGGTCAGGATCGCCAATAACAGCATCCAAAAAAATAGCATGAACAGCATGCGCTTAGTGAAAATCGTCGTACCTGAAAGCGCGCCCTTGCCCTGCGCCCGCCCGTTGCTCGCTCAGGTTGCACTGCCCCGTTTGCACTAGGCCCAGACCTTATGGCCGGGTAGGCTATAATACCTTCGAATCCTGTACTTGTCCTTATGCCTGGCCACTTGACGGCGATTGTCTTTCTTCTGTAATGGTGAGTTAAACTTATATGCAGCTAGTGATATTTCTGAGTAGCAAAATTGATTCTGTATGCTGTTGATGAAGCCTTCAGTAAAGAATGCTGTCGCCCACTCCCTAGGCGATCTCATACCATCCGCGTCAAATGCGATCGACCTCAAATCCGAAATCAAGTGCTACGGTCTCCCATACGGTGCTTTGGGATTCATCTCTCACATTCTTACGTTCTACACTCTCGCTTGTCTCTGGGGGGGTGGAAGTCCCCTCTGGCCTTGGCGTACTCTGGAGCAAATACGCCATAATACGATTCTCGGCGTCGCAGGCTTAATTCTCACAGCCGTTCCAGCGCTATACACCATAGGACAATGCAGGAATACATGGCAACTGGCATTGCTCGCGATCTGGAGATTGTGCATGTCGCTGTTGAACGGATTCATAGCCATTCATCCTGCAATCCGGCTCCTTCGCGATAGATACAAAAAGGGTGGTCAAGTTCTGTTTGCGATCAAAGTTCTCATCTTTCCAAACCGTTCGTGGTGGCTTTGTCTCTGTAAGCGTCTAATACGGTGTTCCCTGTATTTCTACGTGCTGAATTTATCCTTATAGATGCTGTAGGACTGAACTGTGGAATCATTGGCCTGACGTCATTGGTCGGGCAACATTGGGACAACGAACGGCTGCATAATTTGACTCTTATTTACTTCTCTATCCTGGGTTTCATTGTGTTCTTTATTCCTCTTCATTTTGTCTTCGATCACGACAAGTATAAGTGGCTCACTCTTACATTTGGCATGAATTATGCGATTGTTTCTCTTGGAATTTTGGTTGGATTGTATTCCGATTGGGCTTTAGGCATAATGGCAAATAATCTATTGGGGACGCCATCAAGTAGGAATATTTTACCTTGTTGGATATACTTTTTGGCTAAGCGGTTACCTATGCTCAGTAGCTAGTTCGTCCTGTGTTCCAATTACTACATCTCCGCAGTGGCTGGCCATAGTGTCCCGTAGGTGCACAGCTTTGTTTATAGCAAGATGCGTGGATGAGGGTGGCTCAAGCTTCTGTTAGCACACCTGAGCTGCAAGCCATGTATGCGCACAGCATGAACAGCATACACTCATTCCTTGAATTTCATTGTGCCTGAACTCGCCCTTTCCCTATAATCGCAGGCCGCATTTTTCTAGTTTGAGTTGGAGATGCACCGCTGGTGTCGGAGCTGGGCCTCATGTACTACAGGTTAAAATCACCATGCACGACCCGGATTTCGGTAGGTACTCGGACACCTTCATTAGTCCTTGCCCCCCCACCGGTACCCGTCATCTCCAGTCTTCCTAGAATGGTGAGTCGTGCTTCTGCGCAGCCAGCTTTTCCAAGCACTAGGGACTGATTTTGTATGCTTTGAACTTAGCCGACCGTACAAGCCATCGTCATTCGTGCTATAGGAGATGTACTACCATCCACACCAAAAGGCCATGACCTCAAGTCCGAGATTGAATGCTACAGCCTTCCTTACGGCGCTCTGGGATTCATCTCTCACGTTCTCACCTACTATACTCTCACTGCCCTCTGGTGTGGTCGGAGTCCCCTGTTTCCCTGGCGTAAGGCCAAGCCCAGCCTTGTTAGCCTGATAGTCGGCCTCGCCGGCCTGATTTCTTCAGTGGTGCTAGCGATATACACCACGGCAAAATGCAGAAATACCTGGCAGCTGGTGTTGATCGCTATTTGGAAATTGGGCATGTCGTTGCTGAACGGACTGACTGCGGTCTATTCTGCCTGGACTCTTTTCAAGGGGGGAGATGACGAAAAAGCAACGTGGTATACAGCGTGGGTGTGCTTGTGTAGGGGGTTTAATTGAAATACCGCCGAGTTTAGCTGAGCTCCTTCTAGATTGCTTCTTCGCGATCTGTGGTATGACAGGAGTATTTTCCTTAGTACACCAACATTGGAGCACTGGGGATGTATGGAAATTAACCATCGCACTCTGCTCTACTATAGGTCTCGCTATATTACTAGCCCTTTTCCTTTCTCATTCGGAGAGATCCAACAGAGACGATGTCCTTGATAATGCTCAAATGACGGGGTTTATCACTCTTTTTATTTTGGCCGCGTTGTATTCCGACTGGGCATTGGGTATGATGACGGAGAACCTAGTTGGGTTGCCATCGAGTGATAATCGCAAGCTTTAATGGGTTTATTTTGCTGCAAAGAGGTTATCCATGATTAGTTGGTAAAATGGGTATAGTTGTAGTCGCTTTAATCATAGTTTTATTACAGTGTATCACGTGGTGTTAAAGATAAATTGAAGCCACAAAGCCTGATCCTAGGAAAGAACGTTTACCAGAGATAAATGACTTCACAAGCAACACGGGAGACAATTTAATTGGCCTATTTGCGGTATTTCAATTAATTGTATCGCACAACCAAAACCTCGTATGCCAATAAATATCACAGCTAGAACTATCAACCCTAATCTCACCACAGTCTGGTCTAATATTGATGCATGCATCACTGTAAGTTGTCGCCTCTTCAATTCAAGGTGCCTTTCTTTTCACAATGGTCGTTTTTCTGGGACTGGCAATCTCCTCACTGGATGGTGGCTCGGGGCTAAGAGGAATTAGCTTCGCAACGGTGACTCAAATGGCCTGCATCGTTGGCACACACCTATGGCATCATCACCCTCTGGCTGGGCAGGGGCTTCCACGAAACCATTCACAGCTCCTACACCCTGATCCCCGCTATCGTATGCTGGCGGACTTGCCCCTCTCAACTCTTCAATCTCTCTCTGTAGCCGAAGAATCTCTGCGTCGTAGTCCCTAGAGTTGACGAGTCTACTAGTCGATGCTCCCACAGCACCACTCTGAGTCAACTGTCTAATGCGATTTTCCAGCTCTTGAATTTGCGCCCGGAGCTCTGCTTGTTGTTGAGAAATCGTGCTCGGAACAGGACCTGCAACACCAGCTGTATCCGCAGGCGGGCTGAGTGTAATTTGCGATTTAGTTGAGGAGAGGCCGGGCTGGAATGGGCTAGTACTAGCTAACACGCGTGTAGAAAATTCTTCACGAGCTTGGTAAGGTTGTACCCTGCCTTCGGAGAAGGATCCTAGTTCAGACATTACGCCAATACTTGGCATAGGGAAGCCTCCTGCAGTGTAGGATTACGGTGACTCTACTGTAGTAATAGGTACTCAATCAGGAATCGAACTCACCACTGCTACCTGGCCCTCTTTTGTCATTGAGCCTACGCCTTCGGATTAACCACCACAATACCACACCGATCGCAATCAAGGCCAACCCACCAACCACTGCCCCAATGAGGACACCCACAGGAATGCCTCCTGAACCACTCGAGTTTGTGTCACCCGGTGATTCCCCATCCGGATTATTTACTACTGTTGGGGATGTAAATGGCCCACCGAAGTCCGGCATATCGACGACGGAGGTAAAGGAAGGCTTATAGGTTGCATAATCGATAACGAGTGTTTGATTGTTAACGTCAGTAATGGTCATGACGAGAGTATGTTCGCCTGCAGTTAACTCATTGGACTGGAAAAGGAGGAAGTTTGGTTGATCGTTGAGGCCTGCTCTGTCGGATGACGGTCCACCACTGTATGTAAGCTCTGTAGGACTTGCACCATCAATCGCATAATTGGCTGTAATTGACCCAGGTACAGGCCAAGAGAATATCCCATAGAGAGAGACAGATGTGCCTGAGCAGTGTACGTCTTCAATACCCCAAACACAACCGACTAAGGGTAATGCTCACCAGCGAAACGGAAAAGCACTTGATCGCCGGCAGTACGGGATCGACGTGTTGCATTCTGGAAGGGCATGCCGCTGATTATGCTGGTGTTGAACATAGCTGGATATCTTGTCCAGTCCCCAACAAACATGAAATGATCAGTATCGTCATCGTCAACCACTACTAGCGCGTCTCCTTCTTGTAATTGAGTGGACTCTCCAGCCGTGACAATGGCATAGTCCAGTGACGTTTGGATGATGTGAAAAAGGCGGATAGTGTGCTCGCCGTCAGGAAGAATGGGTGATTGGTACCATTGCCGGTAACTCGGGGGAGTGGGGTCGGCGTAGGATGCATGGTAAAAGTCATCGCCGTCAATCGATACAGAAAGATATTGACTTGGATGCACATCATTCGATGGAGTATTTCCAATGAAAGCCACGGAGGTTCCTAAGAGCCATTATTCCAATCATGAATTTACTCTATTTAAGCCATCACGCACCACGAAATGTAAAGTCCACAGCTCCCCTAAGATCTCTCGTAGTTGACACTGGAGACATCAACCTCCCTCCAGACCATCTATCATCCTCCTCGAGCACCCATCCTCCATCGTGGTAAGTGAAGCCTGCTGCGTTCTCCTCGTATTTGACGTAGACCTCTGGCCTTGACATAGTGGTTCTACCACAGGAAACTCGTAAAGAAGGAGAAATGGATGAATGGTTTACACTCGACCTAACTAGCGGCCCGAGTAGTGTCAAGGAAGGACAACGTGCAGGGTCAAACGTAGCCACATTTGATTTAAGGATCCAGGAGGTGAGGTCGTTGGGTTCACGAGGGGATTTCCAACTATGTCAAAAGGCGCTATCTAGCTACGAGCGCACATTAAACTGAGGTGATCGTCCTCATTACAAGAGCTCACTCGGGGATGTCGGCAGCCAAGATGGCGCTCTATAGCACATCCGCAGCCCAAATTCCACAGCAAACTCGCACACGCAGCTCTGGACCTGAAAGATGCCTGCATAGGGTTAATTCATCTTGATCTTGGCCAATCCCTCGTTTTCTTCCCTTGCTTCGGTTTATATTGACGAACCACGAGCTGATCGACAGGAGTTGGTTACGGAGGTTAGCACGAGGGGCGCGCGTATAAATTCCTGGTTTAACTTGGTTTCAGCCTCCGTCATATAGATGAAAATGGTTGACAACGGCATTAAACGTCCAAAATATATTCATACTAACCAAGTCTTCTATGATCTGATCGGTCGCTCGATGCGTGCGTCTCTGGGTGTTTGACGGTGACTTGATGGCGATTTTGCAACATTGCATTGCAGTGATGCACCAGAGGACCCATATAGTATACCACGAACAGTTGATTCCAGGCCTGCATCAGGCAGTTCTGAAGAACGCAACATCAAAACCCTCCAATAGAATGCCATGCGGCGTCCAGGTGTTGCAAACAGGTCAAGAAATGGGCTTCTATCACACTGGTCTCTTTCCTGTATCAGGCAACGCCCTAGCTCGATCCTGGCTCGAAGCTAGACAACACTTAGTTTCCAAGCAATCCAGCAAACTACGATCCATACTAGCGTTATCATGCCGAAGCTGAGTCGACACATCCGCATTCCTCACAGAAACAATTCTGGCCTTCAAAATCTGATCTCTATTCTGTCATCGTACGCTGGTGGACTAGCATTATCTTTTTCACTCCTGAATACTTCGATTTGCTGTCGTAGTTCACGGATTTCCGTGAATGTAAAATATGTCGCGTCATCGTCATCAACAATACCCGGACGTCGTGGCCTTGTAGTCGAGTAGACTTCGCAGCCGTGACGAGAGCATAGTCTATGGACACAAACTCGCAATCGGAGAGGCGGGTGGTGTGGTTGCCATCTGGGGGACTGGGGGACTGATACCATTGTCGGTAAAGCGGGACGGAGAAATTGTAGGATGCGGTGTAGGGACTGCTGCCGTCAATCGACACTCAAAACTGTTGAGAGTATTCCGCGACTGGGGTGTTCCGAACACAGGCCACAGAAGTTTCTGAAGGCATCTGCTTGGTTTTGAGTTCTCTCTTCATTGTGTTTGTGGTACGCACTATTGAATAAACTCCACCCCTGCTCCACTTCCGTCTGGGACCACCTCTATCATCGCGTTCACAGAATAGGCTGGAGAGGATGTGCGGGAGATTCGCACATGTTCGTAAGTGAACCAATCTGCGTCTTCTTCGTGCTTGACATGAACGTCTGGTCCGACATGATTTCAAGTTTGCTTCCAAGCTCGATACAAGGTCCAGAGGTGTTTAGGGTTGATGGCTGACGTGGATCTTGGCCTGTACAGAGTAGAGCTGGGGAAGAAGGCAAGGAGAGGCCGTGCGAAGCGAAGCTCTGGAGCACGGGGGTGTGGGGCTCGAAGAGACCGACCTCATTTCCAAATGCGTCACACAAGAGCTCTACGAGAGAAGCCACATTTCGTGAATGGACGATCCTTGATCTGATTAACGGTCGACATTGGCTTGGCGCCTCATTCATACTTACGATTATGTGGCTGCACAGCAAGGAGCGCGATAGGGATTCACGCGGCTCTCGAGCGGCTTTCGAGGGGATTACAATATTGTCAACCTCTCATTAGTGATGTGCAGGGCCCGCAGTAAATGCGAGCCGTCCAAAGCCGTCACGCTGTCTTGTCTCAGCAAGCATGTCACACTGGGCGCACTTTACACAGCTAAGACGTCTGATATAGGAGCTCTTGAAGCTGACAAACAGCTCCTTCTATGCCTTACTCGATGTAAGGCGCTTACCAAGGGCCCGCCATCACTACCTCTCATGCTAGAGCTCACCACACCAATTCACAGAATTGTTGGTAATTCTCACCTGCTTTGTCCTCTGCAACAGACCTGTGTTGTTTGGGTGCACTTGAGCCTTCTAAATTTGAGCACTGATTAGGTTGTGCCCTGGACTGAGCATCACCAGGTTGAGTTGCTAGGTTGCTTATTCAAATCTGAGTTGAAGGGGATTAGTCTCCTCAGCCGACTTGTATACGGCACAATCACACCTAGGAAGACCACTGGCATAACTGTGTGAGGTCCCCTCAAGAATGAGGCAACGCGGCAGATACTTGGATTCCCAAGCCCACAGAAATCATTTTCAGGATATAGCATCAAACCCCCTTCGGCGACCATGCAACTCCCAAGTTTTTCAATATCAACTTCCATTATGATGAACGCTTCCCTGTGTCCGGCATCACCCCAATGGGATTACTGCTCCCAGCTAAACAACAGTTAGCTTGACCGATAGGAAAATCAAACCACAATACACACCTGCATTATCGCTCTGCGACTGATCTGCATTCCTCACAGAAATGCTTCCAGCTCTTCGAATCCGATCCCTATTCCTGTCGTCATACGCTGGTGGAGGAGCATTGGCAATCTCACTCAAGACCTCAATTTGTCGCCGTAGTGCGTAAATCTCCGCCTCGTAATCTCTATTAGTGGGAGTGGCGTGCCCAGGAATGGGCTGTACATGTGCATGACTCTGTGCTGCTGAACTACTATATGAATTTGACAGCACATTGCGGTTGTCAAGTCCTTGCATTTGCACGCGGGGTTCTTCTTGCAGCGGCGTGCTTCTTGCAGTAGCAACAGTGTTACTCAAGCCTGTAGCTGAGTGGAGAACAACTTGTGATTTGCTCATGTGCGGGCTAGGTTGTACTGCACGTGAGCCAACCGACAGGTATGCGGAAGAGTCGCTTTCAGATTGATGCACTTGTCCGTTGGCTCCAGAAAGCGGTCGCTGATTGGACATCGACGCAGGCAAGTATCCTATAGTATATGATCAATTGTCTGTAAAACAACGCGATAAACCGTTGAACGCACCGTTATCATCACGCTCTCTCAATCCACTTCTTAACTTTCGCCTCCTAATCAGCCACCATGCCACCAACCCGATAACGACCAACAATGCCACACCACCAATCACCGCCCCGACGATAGTCCCCACTGGTGTAGCACCCGAATCCGCACTAGACGTATTCGTGGGCACCGCACTACTAGGGGTTTCCGTGGGTACCGCAGAAGACGCCACGGACGACTTCACCATGCCTTGCATCTCCCGGATGCTCGTGAAGGAGGGCGCGTAAACCGCATAATCGAGTATAAAAGCCCGGTCCTCGCTCTCGACTCCCGTGATGGTCATGACGAGCTCGTGCTCGGTTGGAGAGAGTCCTTCAAGCAGGAACAGCTCGTAATTTGGAAGTTCGTTGGCTCCTGGTCCCCTCACGCCGGCGTATGAAGCCTGGGAGAGGAAAAACCCGTCAAGTGTGTAATTCACAACCATGGGCTCGAGGACATTCCAAAGCATTACTCCGTAAAGACCGACAGAGGTGCCTTGGTAATACGAGGGGCACGAAGTTAACGATATCTGTACTAAAGTTGGATTTGATTGGACTCACCATTGAAGCGGAAGCTTAGTTCATCCCCTACAGTCCGGGATCTGTGAGTTGCATTGCCAACTGGCTGGCTACTTATAACGCTATCGATCATACTCGAATTCCTCGTCCAGTCCCCCGTGAACGTAAAATAGGTGGCGTCATCATCATCAACCACCACGAGAACGCGGTCGCCCTGTAGATGAGTGGAATCCCCAGCCGTGACAAGTGCATAGTCTATGATCATGAACTCGAAATTTGAGAGGCGGACGGTGTGATTCCCATCGGGAAGCATGGGAGATTGGTACCATTGCCCATAAATCCGGACAGAATCACCGTAGGATGCATTGTAGGGATCGCCACCATCAACTGATACTGAAAACTGTTGAGAGTATCTTGAGTATGGGGTTTCCCCAACAAAGGCCACGGATGTTCCTTATGACAACTGATCAATCGGATTTTCCTATTCTATGTGTTATCGGCACACACCATTAAACGTAAACTCCACTGTGCCTCCACTCCCCTGAGAGACTACCTCCGTCATTTCAAACATAGAATACAATGAAGAGGCAGGTTGGCGGGTCTCCACACCGTCGTAAGTGAAACAGTCTGCATCCTCCTCGTACTTGACATAGACAGGTCTGGACATGGTTGCTACTAGTTTGCTTCCAAGTCCGGTGCAGGGGCGAGAGGTGTCCAAGGGCTTATGCCTGCGTCAATGGTAGCCTGTACAGCGTAGAGCTGTGGAAGAGTGCAAGGAGAGGCGCGTTGTGGGCCCATAGGAATTTTCCCAGTATGCTACCCAGCTGCTAACGCACACTTAAGTGATCATCCTCGTGCTAAGCTCAGTCGGCGATGTCGGTGGCCAAGATAGCGCTCTGGGCCGCATTCGTATTGAATTTCACAGCAAACTTGAACGTGCAGCCCTGTGCCTGAATGATACCTGCGTATAAGGATTAGGTTATCTTGACCTTGGCTCATACCTCGTTTTCTTGCCTTACTGGCTTACGTATTGGCAAATCGCGAGGTGATCTACAGGAGGACCCCTGGCATTTTAGCCAGATGACTGATCCAAAAATGGTCAATTTTTGGGGTCTGTGTCCGACACACTTTTGGGTGATTTGTCCGGACTGGCATCAGTCCTCGGTGCTCGGCATCGGCTAAATTTCTATTTTTGGTAAGGTAAGCGCCGGCCCTAAGCTCCCTCCACTTTGGTTGCATGTCCGGACAGATCCGGCCTTCCCGACAACAGACCGCTTTCGTGTCCGTTTTGGCTCCGGCCTAGCGGCCGAAAAAATGGGTTTGGTGACCGTTTTTGGGACAGTCATTTGGCTGAAACGCCAGGGGTCCTTCTACAGGCCTGAAACCGTTCATGCACGGCGGTACGATAGGAACAGAGAATCGGAAATGGTATCGAACTTTTAGAATATATTCATGTCAACCAAGTGCTTTTATATAGCATCCATCATTAATGGTTGACGTCTCAAGGGTGATTAATCGGTACCCGATGACAATCGTGGCAGCATTGCATCGTAGTGATGGGTTAGTGAATCCAGTGAGCCCATACAGTACAACAATTGAAACCACCGTTGATGTACAACTACAGATGGAAGGTCCACTAGAGAATAAAGCATTGACGGATACACCATGAGGTTTCAGGTCCTCAGCATACAGCTTTAAATAAAAATACATACAACATCAAAATCGTTCATCTGCCTACCACGCCGCTTTCAGGTGTCGCAAAAAAAGGACAAAATATGAGCTTCCATCACACCGGTCGCTTTCCCGTACCAGACAGCAACCCAGCTAGATCACGGCTCGCAGCTGGAGAGCAATCAGCGTCACAGACAGAATGCCAAAATGCAGGCGTACACACCAGCGTCATCACTGCGCCGGCCGAGTCGACGCATTCGCATGTCCCACAGAAACACTGCCAGCTCTCGGAATCTGATCTCTGTCCCTGTCATCGTAGTCCGGCGGACTGGCATCAGCGTCCTCCGCGTCGCACCTCAGCACTTCGATCCGTTGCCGCAGGTCGCGAATCTCTGCTTCATAATCCCTACCGGTCAGAGCGGCCGGCCCAAGCCTGAGAGTGGACTGTAAACAACTCTCCCCTCCCGCTGAACTGCTATCTGTGTTTGACACCGGGAAGCGGTTTTCGAGTTCTTGTATTCGCACATGGGACCGGGCGCTTGGTGTAGGAACTACAGTCAAGCCTGTGTCCGGGCTGAGGACAAGTTGGGATTTGCCCGTATGCGGTTGTGTAGCATGTGAGCCGGGCAACAAGTGTGCGGCAGATCCGCTGTGAGACGGGTGTCCTTGGAAGGTAGCCCCAGAAGGCGATTGGTGTTCAGAAATTGGGACTGGGGCAGACAGGTGTCCTACAGCGTGCAAAGTTGTCGACAGTAGAGGACGTAATGGGCACTCGAACTCACCATCATCGTGCCCTCCCATTTGACCATTTAGCCCTCGACTTCTGATCAACCACCAAGCCACAAAACCGACGACAATCAGCATTACGCCACCTATCACGCCTCCAATGATGGCGCCCACAGGTGTACCATCCGAGCCAGCACGATCCGCACCAGACGTCTCGGCAGACACCGCAGGGGACGTTGTTGACGATTCCACAGCCTGCATCTCGCGGATGCTCGCAAACGAGGGTGTATAAACCGCGTAATCGAGTATGAAAGCTCGGTCGTTGTCGCCGATTCCCTCGATAGTCATGACGAGCTCGTGTTCCGTCGGAGAAAACCCGCCCCGCTGAAGCAGCTCGTGGTGGAGCCGCTCGTTGGGTCCCGGTACCCCTCCGACGCCGCCGTATGAGGCCTGTTCGAGGAGAGTGCCGTCGAGTGTGTAGTTGACAGATATGGGGTCGGGTATATTCCAGAGCATGACGCCATAAAGACCGACGGACGTGCCTTGGTGATGCCATGGGTACGAGGTTACAACGTTAGGAGATCCTGTGATACTCACCATTGAAGCGGAAGCGCAGTTGATCCCCTACAGTGCGAGCCCTGTGCGTTGCATTACCAAATGGCAGACCGCCCATCGTGCCATCAATTATACTCAAATTTCTTGCCCAATCTCCCGTGAATATGAAATACGTGGCGTCGTCATCATCCACTATCACCTGCACGTCGTCGCCTTGCAGTGGAGTGGATTCCCCGGCTGTGACAAGAGCATAGTCGATGGACATAAAACTAAAAGCGGAGAAGCGGACGGTGTGATTACCATCGGGAAGAATAGGGGATTGGTACCATTGTCGGTAAAGTTGGGCAGCGTAACCGCCATACGATGCAAGGTAGGGGACATTATCGTCAATCGCTACTGAAAAAGACTGAGAGTGTTCCAAAGCCGGAGTTTCCCCAACAAAGGCCACGCAAGTTCCTAAAGATGCTTGCTAGTTTGTGATTTCCCTCTTCCTTCTATAATCTGCACTCACCATAAAATGTAAACTCCACTGTTGCCTCATCTCGTTCAGCTAGAACTTCCATCACCGCGCTCCTGGAATACCCTGCCGTGTGGATGCGGGAGGTCTCCACACCATCGTAAACGAAGTTGTCTCCATCCTCCTCGTACTTGACATGAACATCTGGTCTGGACATGATTGCAAAATATAGAATTAGAAAGGTGTTTAAAGACCCAACTTGACGTGAATTGTGACAAAAAAAGACTAGAGTCGGCGGAGAAGGGCAAGGAGAGGCCGTGCGAAGCGAGGCTCTAGTGCAATGGATGTGGCTTGAAGAGACCCTTTGATCTCCAAATGCGCCCCATACACCTTTAAGTGGTGAACGGGCGACCCTTGATCAGATTGACGGTCGACACTGGCTTGGCTGCATCAGCTCATTACTCTCCAGAAGGAATCCATGCAAGTTGAGCCCACTTAACCCATCCAAGTTCAAGCCCTGATTGAGTTTGGCCTCGTGCTGAACATCACCAGGCTCGGTTGGGCCCTGACTAGGCGCTGGAGGGAAGTTATTTGCGCATATTTGTCCCCATCCGCCACGTTCGCTGGTCGTAGACGCCACCGTCGACCACACTCAACGCACCCATCCACCCCAGGCCCGCCTCGCTTTCGCTACCATTCCAAAGGGCATAAAACTCCTCAGATATGGTGTGTCTTTTACTTCCGACAATAGTCATCACACTCACCACAACGACGAATGCAGTCGGCGCTCTTCAACTTCCAGTCACTCCTGCTCGTTATTCTCCTCGTCATCTGCACATGCACATACGTCCGCGCCGTTGCGCCTCGGCTGATTGACAGAAACAAAGAAGGGTGCGTTCCCGCTCCGTTTTGGGCTCATGCTCCTTGTGCTCCTTGCTCCCGCTCTGGCCGAACTATCGCAAATTGACCGCATGCTATTTTCACGCTCCACCAGATTCCTCGGTCTGTTCTTCAAGTCCGCTCGGATAGGTGCGTACAATTTGCATGCTTCTTTCGCTCTCGGTTTATTCTATATGCCATGACCGCCTCCTTCCTGTTTTCCCAAAACACATGCTAATCTCCCTTCCTTTCGTTCACCCGTTTTTCCTTCTCTCGCAGGAGAACGCCTATCGCCATACGTCGCACTCGCATGCATAACAATGGGTATCGCCAAATTGCTACAATAATCAATACACGCTCTATAACCCAAACGCGGTATAGAAGAAGGGCGAGGGAGAGAGAAGAGAAGATAACGAGACGAGACGAGATGGAGATGGAGGTGGAGATATTACAAGTAACAGGGCACGGGATACGATACGAAGCATGGAGTAATGTCAAATTCCCTAATAGACCATTTGCACGGACATGGACACGGAGCGCGTCGAGTTGAGTGATCATGACCTCCCACCCCTCCTCCCAACTCTCTGGCCACCCGCCCCATCCTCCTCCTCCCTCTCGTTCGCACCGCTCGTAACCGACCTCTGAGCCGTCCGCTCGACAATGGACGTTCCGTCTCTGAACCTCGCTCTGAACAGCACATTGGCATTCGTGAACAGCCCCTCCTTGAGCGACACAACGATGAACTGCGACCCCTTGAACCGCGTCCTGAACAGCTGCCCGATATGCTGCGTGTGCGAAAGATCCAGGGCGGCGTCGATCTCGTCCAGAATGTACATCGGGGCGGGCTTGAACTGGAGGAGGGCCATGATCAAAGACAACGCGATGAGCGAGCTGTTGCGAAATATGGATGCATCATAAGGCATAGCAATACGAGGAAGCTGAGAACGAAACGCACCGTTGGCCACCACTCAGCTCGGTCAGGCTCTGCTTCCACACGCTCCCAAGCCGGACTTTGACCTCCAATCCCTCCATCAGGTCCTGTCCCTCTGGTGGTTGCAGTTTGGCAAAGTTCCCAGGTAGCAGTTCTGCAAATATCCCGCCAAAGTCCCTGTGAGACGAAAACACCCACGTTAGCAAGCGAGTCCATCTGAGTTGATACAGTCAAGTGACATATTATGCCAACATAGTCTCGGAAATGGCAAGCCCGGTTAAAGAGATACGACGGCTGGCACTGTCGCACGCGGAGCGCGAGAGGTCAAGTGAACCGAACAAGTAAACGTGTGCAGTGGCTTGTGAACTTTGTCACAGCCCATCGTTGACCGCATGCACGCAGAAAGGCGCACAAGGTGCAAACGCAGATACATAAATAATTTTCGGTTACGCGGTGTCGGTGGTTGGTCGTACCGAACGAACAGCAGCCCCCAAACAAAGATGAAAAAGTAGGGAAGGAAGGGAAGAGAAAAATCACAAAAACTCACTTGTTAACTTTCTCCCACGTCTTCTGCAACGCGTCTCGCTTGTACCGATCCAGTTCTTCGATCGTAGCCTCAATCTTTTCCTTGTCTTTGAGCACCGTGGCAAGCATCTTGCGTAGCGATGTGTCTCGTTTTTCCACGCTGAATGAAAAAGATTACGACGGTTAGTTGATTTGTCGAGATAAAGGGAATAGTCGAATTGAAAGACAGAAAATGCCAACGTACTTGTCAATCATGCTCATAACCTTTGGATTAATCTTCTTCTTCAACCCCCGCTGAGCCGCCTCTAGCTCCTCAGCTCTCGTCCGAAGCTGATTCACATCCATACTCCTAAAATCATACGTCCCGCCCGCTTTTCCAAATTGACTGCCAAAAGAAGAAAAAAAAAAGACACAAAATCATTCATCGTCAACGGATGCCCTGTCTGCCAACGAATGGGAGAGCGTCGGACTCACTCCTTGTCCTGCTGGATCCACTCATACTGCTTCTCCAAACCGGCCATCAGGTTCCCCGCCGCGGTCTTGTCCTTCTCCAGCGCCTGCATCTCGTGGTCGATCCGCTGGAGGTCCAGGTCCGCTTGTGCTATCGCAGCCTTCCTTTTTTTGATGTGCTGGTTGAGATCGTTGATCTCGGCGTCGAAACGTGAAAGGAAGGCGCGTTCTTCGTGGAGCTTGGCTTCGGCTTGGACGTATTCGGCCTAGATGGATGAATGTTGCGGTGAGGAAGTAGGACGAGGAGGGAGAGAAAAGGGTGCTTACCTCGCGAGCGGCGATTTTCTCTTCTAGCTTGCGGACTTCTTGCTTTAGGCTCTCGATTCCGCCTTTGGCCTCTTCGAGCTTGGCTTTGGCGCTTTCAATGTCGTTTTGCAATTGTTCTACAGTCGGAACCAAGGACAGTTGTCGAGTAATGAATAATAGGAACAAGTGATAAATCTAAGCGTTACTTACCAAGCTCAAGCTTCGCAGTCTGTACATCCTTCGCTTTCGTCTTGACGGTCAACTGAGTCTTCGCGACTTCTTTCTTCTGCTTGGCAATATTCGCCTATTTCATACCAAAGACCAAAGACCGATGAGAACAGCCGAGAAAATGCCAGGAGGCCAAAAATATGGGATCTTTAGTCAGTATACTATCATGTGCCAAGGTGGGCACCGACACCATGTGATGCTCATCCCCAGATCTCAGGTACAGTTCAGCATCAACACCATCGTTGACGTCAAAGTCGACAGCGACACCAATCCCATCAAGCACCAAGGAGAACGGGCAGAAGGCGACAGGAGAAAACAAAAATAGAACCAGAGCACACGATGCGCGTACCTTGAGCTCATCAATCTTGCCTTCCTTGTTATTCTTGAACTCGGCCATATCTCGCTCGAGCTTCGCGCACTCAGCTTTAGCAGTCTTTTGCTTTTCATTGGCATCCTGCGCTGTGGTCTTGAGCTCTTCGATAGTGGCCTTAAGAGCCTCGATTTGCGAGCCAATCTAGAAGGGGAACAATCAGACTCGTCAAATCAAACACAGAAGACACCTTACCCTCGCAGCATTGCTCCCCTCAAACTGAGATTGCGACAACTTCATCTCATGCTCCTTCATCTCCAACTCCCTCTTCAACCTCTTCCACTCCTCCCTCCCCCCACCGCCCCCACCACCTCCCTGCATCTCCCTCTCTAACCCCTCCAACCTCCTCCTCGCCTCCCTCAGCTTCTCCTCCGCCTTCAAAAACTCCTGCACCCTAATCAGCGCTCCATTCCCGCTCGGTGACGCACCGCCCGTCAGCGTACCAGACGGATCGTACACGTCCCCCGCGAGCGTCACGGAGCGCGTCTGGACGTCAGGGTGGAAGGTCACCCTCTTGGCGACGTCGGCGTCGTCGCAGATGAGCGTGTCGGAGAAGACGTAGGCCATGGCGGCTGCTACGTCCTCCGAGTACCCGACTAGGGAAAGGGCGGGGCGGACTTGGCCGGGTGCGAGACGCTCTGCTGCTGCCAGTTTCTATAGTAGTTCAATAAGTATTGAAATGCATGTGGGTGTGATAGGGCTCACCTGAGCGGAGATCCTGAACGCGTTGATCTTGTTCAGCGGGATAATCGTCACTCGCTTCTTGAGCTTCCCGGGCTGTAGCAGGTCCTTGCCGACTTTTTCATCTTCCACGACGACGTTGAAGAGTTTGCCACCGGCTGCGATTTCCAGCGCAGTCGAGGCCTTGTAATTCTTCTCTTCGAGTGTGATAAGCAGCCCAGCACGGCCTTTGACTTTTCTTCGGTCGAATTGAGGGTGAGGTAGGTCGTATTGAAAGTCGAGGTTGCTAATCGAGCGCCGGGCCTCTTCAAGTCTCTATAAGACAAAAATTAGCATAAATTGATGCATATATGGGGCATTGTCGACCAACCTCGCTCAAATCCCTGACTTGCTCTCGGACCTGCCGCAACCTGACCTCGCCATCCCGCTCCTTCTCTTCATTCCACCCGCACTTTTCAATCCGCTTCTTCAGTGCGTCGACTTCCTTCTGCATCGCCTCAACTTTTCTCTTTCCGTCACCAGCCTCGCGTTCGACTTCCTTCCAGCGCTTCGTGAGCCCAGCAAGCTCCTTTTCGTGCATTGAAATTTTGACGCGCGCTTGCTCCTCTTCGGTGCTGGCTTGTGCTATTCTCTGCTTCGCATCGGCAATTTGACCCATGTACCCTCCTCCACCCGCGTTGGGCTTGTTACTATTCCCAGAAAGACCCGTTAAAAGAGTTTGAAGCAACTCCTCCATCGATCTGAGCGAGTTCTGAGTCGTCTGATGCTGTTCATCCAGCTTCTTGTACTCTCCATCGAGCTTTTTCACAGAGTTTTGCTTGTCCGCATACGCAGCTTCCAAATCCTTCACCTCCTTCTCCAACTCCGCCATCGAGTCTTGCTCATCCTTGATCGTAGCCTCCTGCAGCTCCTTCTGCGTTCGCACTTTCACAACCTGTTTGCCCAACTCTCCGACCTCTTCCTCAAGTTTCTTCAACTTGCCGCCCTTCTTCATCTCCTTCTCCTTCTGTGCCACCACACTCTCCAACTCTCTCTCAGCCCTCTCCAAATCCTTCGCCGCCGTCTTCTTCTCCTCCTTGGCCCTCTTCTTCTCCTGATCCTTCCCCTCAATCTCGCTCTTCTTCTTCTCAATCCTATCCCTCGCCTCCGTCCACTCCCATGCCCTCAACACCCTCCCGATCTTCTCCAGCTCGGTCACGCTCTTCTGGTACTCCACGTACGACCGCTTCTCGTTCCGCAGCTTCTCGAGCTTGGGCGCAATCTCGGCCTTGAGGATTTCCTCAATCTCGCGGATTTTGCTCTCCTTTTTGGACATGGTCTTTTTCGCCTTGTCTTTCCGGTCTTCGAACATACGTGTTCCGGCGGCTTCTTCGACCATGCCGAGGATCTCTTGAGGGCGCATGTTGAGAACCTGAGAAGGGGATGTTAGGTGGGCAATCGTTATGAGGGAAGTGGGAGGGGGTCGTACCTTGGTGATGCGACCTTGCATGATGACGAAGTTTGGGTTGTTGATGTTGAGCTGGACGGATTGGAAGAGCGTCTGGATGTTTTGTTGCTGCGATTTGTGGCCGTTGAGGAGGTACTTGGTGACATTAGGAAGGGCAATCTGTTGGTTGTTAGAAAGACGTATCCATCTCAAAGCCGCATGTGTAGCCTACCTGTCGTGTTACTGTTATCTGCTTACAGTCCTCCAGTCCAACAGGACTCCTTGAACGATCCGAGTTATCGAACACTATTGTAACACTCGCTTTGGTGATACCCGCTTGACCGCGCTTGTATATCAAATCTTGTTGGTTGGCCGCTCGCATCTGTGGTTCAAACGTAAAAGCCATTTCCAAAGACACACACAGGTTGGCGCACCGTGGACATGTTCGTGATACCCAGTACAAAACAAATCGCGTCCAGAATGTTGGATTTTCCGGATCCATTAAGCCCTGTAATGGCATTGAACGATGGATCCCAACCAGTAATTTGTGTTCGAACGGGGTAGGACTTGAACCCTGTAGGTGCAAAGTCGTGTGAGTACTCATTCATGGGCCACGAAAGCAGACCAACCCTCGATGACGAGCTCTTCTATCCGCATGCCGTGAAGTGGGAGGGGGAGCGACGGGAATGGGTGGTGACAAGAAGCCGCGTCGCGTCTGTGGCGGGAACGCGATTTTCGGCATTCTCCGATTGGCTGGTTACCTTTGTTCATAAGGACATTGAGTTTAGACAACTTCAAGAACTCGAGAACAACCACTTCAGCGCGCCGTATACAACTGGGATGGTTGAGCGAGGACGTAAGAAATACCTTTTGAGGCGAAAGACCCTTCCGTCGTGGTGCTTCGAGCACTCCAAATTGCTCATACGATCCTAATTCGGGCGATTCAAGCTCCCACCGATAGACCTGAGTCGTCCCCTGCCGGCAACACCTCAACAGCTACCATCCAACATCCCTGACTATCTATGTGTGTCTCGGACTCTTTCATGCACCGAGTAAGTCGTGGCATAGGCATTATGTGTCGTAACATTGATCTACTTAGAATTCCAATTTGATAAATGCTTACGAGTTCAAACTCAAGTCTATTGTTGTAGCACTGCAATTCTCCCCGCTTTTATACTGAATTGCAGGCCCTATAGGTCTTTCTGGCATTTGGAATGATTGGAATCTTCTGATATGCGTGTGGAGCTGTACGAGCGATCATCTCAATATGGTTCATACCTGTGGAGAAACATCGTATACACCAGCTTGACAATATGACGGATAACAAGTTTTTTGCCTTCACCAACCTATGATTCCGCCACCAGAGCGACCTAGTCTAGCTCAGTTAATTTCTGATTTTCTCCACTCTCCACCACTGACACCCTCGATGCCTCAGGCCTCAGGGCTCGATATTTATCGTTACCCAATGGCGGTAGATACCGTCCTATTCGGCACGAGCTCAATTCTAGAACCACTGCTCTTCCATAACAGCATCGGGAGGGTCCTCTCACCGACCCCTATCCTGAGAGTTCTGCTAGTCATGAGGTAGAGCGCGCACCATTACAGCTGCCAACTTTTACAGTGTCGTAAACGATAAAAAGGTGTATAAATGCTGCAACCTCGCAGCGTGGTCGAACCAACACTCGTATCATGTCCAACCCCATTGATCTCAACAACATTCAAGGCGATATCCTGTATGCCTCACTCCTCATCCTTCACTCTTCAATTTGCTAATATCCTCCCTCCTCATGCAGCCTTGGGCTTCCCAAGAGAGCAGAGTCTTTCCTGTTCCTCGAAATTGCCGATCCTACCGCGTTTAGGCAGCACCTCAAAGTATTCCTGACTTCGAAGTTGGTGCATTCCGTGGCAGACCTCCAGGTCAAACGCGACGAAATCAGGAAATACCATCGTGCCCATCCTGATGGCACGCTCCTCAGGTTTGCTGGTGCAGCCATCGGGTTTTCTCATGCTGGATTCCAAGCGGTCCGTCACTTGAACACCTAGTGGATTACCAAGCACTCACCGTATAATCTAGCTTGGAATTGACGACACCGGCCTAACGCACGGATCCCCAGCATTCGCTCAAGGCCAAGAGGCAGTAGCAGTCAGCATATTGGGAGACACCCCGAACCCCAATGATCCCAGTGAACCCGAGGACTGGGCCTCTCCATTCACGACAAAGATCCACGCCGTAATCGCTGTTGCCGTCCACAGCACAGACATTATTCAGGAGATCATCGATCAAATCATACTAACCATCTTTGGATACAACACCCCCCAATCGTCCATCAACCTTCTGGGTCGACTGGATGGCAAAGTGCGCCCTCCTCCCTTCAAGGGCCACGAACAGTTGAGTGTCATCATTTCATTGTGTCGTCATGCTGTCCTGAAATGTCCCCTAGCTTTGGTTTCCAGGATGGAATCTCCAACCCAACTGTTGTTGGGTTCAACGAACCTACCACCCCAGGAGTTCCACAATCAGTTAATCCAGGTGTACTCGTCACCGGGTACGAAGGCGATCCCAACCTCAACGACTCCACCCGCGTCGCCTGGCAGAAGGACGGAAGCTTCATGGCGTTCCGCCAATTCCGTCAATTCGTGCCCGAGTTCAATCAATTCCTTGCGCAGCATCCGGTTCAGCCTCCTCCTGAAGCAGGCTCAACTTTAACACCTGAACAAGGTAGTCAGCTATTGGGGGCGAGAATGGTCGGACGATGGCCAAGCGGTGAGCACGAACCCCCACTTAGTGGTTGTCCTCCACTAATTTACTTACTCTTTGTAAACAGGCACGCCGGTGATGCTTTCACCCTGGGAAGACACAAACCCTCCTTTGAATAAGTAAGTGATGAATAGTTCCCTTTAGCCAATGTTTTACCAGTAATCACGATAGGGCAAATGACTTTGATTACACAGCTCCAGATTCGTCGACCCTCTGCCCCTTCTCAGCACATATCCGAAAGATGTTCCCTCGTCCAAATGACCTAACCGCATCGTTTAACGATGTGCATAGGATGATGCGCCAGGGAATCCCATACGGGGAGGAAGTCACGCCTGAAGAGAACGCCCAGAATAAGACACTTTTGAACCGTGGCTTATTATTCGTGGGCTACCAAAGTTTAGTCGAGAATGGATTTGACTTCCAAATTAACAGTAAGTGTTTGACTTTTCCGTACGCGATAGTCCCTGGTTCCTGATGCAGCCAAATTCAGAATGGGCAAACGCTCCTGGCTTTAGGGTTACAAACACAGGGTGAGTACTTACCAGCTTTCACTTCTTACGCTCTTTAACTCGTTTTTATTGCAAATCGCAAGACTGGATCCACTCATCGGACAAGGACCAGACCACTTCTTCACTGGTGGTGATCCCAACAATCCAGGTCTCCAATTCGATTTCACACCATTTGCTGTTCCACTTGGTGGCGAATATTTCTTCATGCCTTCCATCTCTGCTTTGAATGACACGATAGCTTCGGGATCATCCTACTGATGGGATGGCGCAAGCTTTTATGAGCGTAGCGTTGATATGCTTTGTATGTTATACGAGGTCGTAGTTGTATTATTGGTGTTGAAAGAATATACACTTTTGAAGAGACATCACGGTACACTGTACATGTCGGGATTCCTGCACACTATACGGCAAGTTCCGGGATCGTGTGAAATACCACTCGAACACACAATGGCTCCGACGAGGGTCGTTCCGTTCCCCTGCTGACAGCACCACCATTACTGTCGTAATAGACAGCTAGATGGCTAGTATGCTGTTGCACACACAAGACTTTGAACCCCACACAACGGACCATGCTCGAGCGTGCAATGAGCCTGGAAGGGACATTGACAGCTTCGATTGAGTGTGTCGCTCTATCGTAAAGGGTGGCGGTCACCTGAACACATCGACTCATTCTGTTCCATGTTAAGGCACTATCAAACAAGCTTCGTGTCGCATGTCTGTCACTGACAAGTTTACAATTGTCAAATGACCCTTCAAACGTGCCACAATGATAATGTACAATACTTATGCCAAGCACTCGTGCATCAACGCGAATCCAAGATGCTAGGTCACAAGTCTCACAGTGCGCATCCGTTCCGGAACCAGTTGGCTTTTGGGGCTTTGTGGCTATAACTAGCACAGTCACAGCACTCACCTCATACAACTCTTCCATAATATCTTACTAGGAATGTCCTCCCGACGATGATCCTCATAGGTTTATCTCTGGTCATGGGGTACACTGTCACTGGTTATGATGGGGACAGGAACAAACAAGGTCGGCCCAGTTGGAACGATGAAAGCTTCATGGCGTTCCGTCAATTACGGCAATATGTGCCCGAATTCAACAACTTCCTAACGGATAACTGGGTAGGATCACCTCCCGGACACAAGGGAGAATGGCCTGAGGTGCAGGGTCGCGAATTGCTTGGTGCAAGAATGGTTGGCCGCTGGAAGAGAGGTGGGTGCTCTGTTCCACTATTAATGCATTCCATTGAATTCTCGATGTGGGTTGAAGGTGCACCAACCATGTTGACGCCTTGGAGGGATAACCCCGAGTACAAAGGGTATGTCAGCAACTCCGCCTAACTACAATCACTCACACCGACCGATGTGCCTCCCCTCCTGCATTAAATAGGGCTAATGACTTCGATTTTACGCAACTAGGTTCAGAAATATATTGCCCGTTCTCCTGCCATATAAGGAAGATGTACCCCCGTCCCAACGATTTGCTTGCCGAGATAAACGAGGCTCACCGAATTATGCGCTACGGGATTCCATATGTAAGGAAGTCACCGAAGAGGAGGAGGCGGCAGGAGCAACACTTGAGGAATGAGGTTTGCTATTTGTTTGCTACCAGTCCTCTCTAGAAGATGGCTTTGAGTTTATAGTAAAAAGTAGTTTTCACTCTTACAATCAATCCTCCTACCTTGCTGACCACTCAATTTAGGCTGGGCAAACAATACAGGGTTCAAGCGCCCAAACACCGGGCAAGAGTCTCTGTTTACATGCATTTCTTTTATGGACTACTGACACCTTGTTTGAAAGGCTTAACCCCATTATCGGCCAGGGCGAAGAGCACTTTTTCACTGGCGGCGATCCCAACAAACCCTGCCGCAGATTCAATTTCACACCATTTATCAGAGCAATTAAAGCAGAATACTTTTTCAGGCCATCCATCTCGGCTTTACACGAGACAATTGCCTCTCAGCCTAACTGAAGTAATCCTCCTAAGCCTCGTATTCCGCATCTGGGATTCCCGTAAAACCATGTCCGTACTGTGTACTTGTATTGTGTACCTCTTGCCGTCAATACCTGGGATTGCGGTACTGTTGACACCTGTATGCTTCAATGGTAACGATTTTGAGACTGCTCTGTCCCAGATCAACGAACCAAGCAGTGTATATGTCCAACAACAATTAAAAAAGACAAACACAAGCGAATCTCAATCGCTACTGCCCTATTGACCCCGACCTCCTCTTCCTCCTGTAATGCATAACAACTTCCCCTCCCTGTCTCCATACATACTGTCTCACAGCCGCTAAAGTCATTTCAAGTGGCAACACCATCTCATTGCACAGTATTTCATACATCTCTTCCGGCCTTGGCGGTGGTTGCTGCTGCTGCTGTTCAGGCTTATCTTGACCCACTGGCTGCCCATCTTCCTGTGGCGATTGTAGTTGCTGTTGCTGCAGAGGCCGCTCTGCACTAGCGGTACTACCACTAATCGAACCAGGCTTCGGTGGGGACTGCGATATCGAACCCCCATCCTGTTGGACATCTTTATGCGGATTCACCATCTTTTCAAGGCGTTCATGTACCTTCCAAGTCAGAAACACGATCAACGCGCGTAAACTAGACAGCGAAGCACACCGCCCAAAGTACTCACGTGTAACACGATCTTTTTGACGCGAAGCGTTTTGCTCGCTGTCAACTTTGATTGCGACCTTGAGAAAAGAATTATCATCAACATGAGCGCTTATCATATTGACGAGCGCCACTTACACATTCAACAGCTCGGGCAGCTTCTCCCCCTCCTCTCCTTCACCGTATCCCTTACCATATCCTTCCCACGGTACCAACACAAAGCTCAACTTCTGCACCGGCCCCAACTGTGGTATCTTGTTAATTAACAAATACTCCACCAGCCACATTGGCATTTTCTCCTCCAACACCCTCACATCCCCGCCCGTCGTCGACACCGTCCCTCTATAAATTGTGGTATAGCTCGACGAATTAGGGCTCTCTTCCGAAATCAAGAGCGAGGTATTCGAAGGGAGATAATATGTTGGCGATTCGCTCGATGGCGGTGGGTTGAGAGGACCCGCAAGGAGCGCCTGCAGCGCAGCCGACAACTGCGGCTCCACCACCGCTCCCACTCCCGATCCTGTCCCAACTGCAGTCACTACCGACCCCGCGCTCGACTCCTCAGCAATAGTCTCCGTCGCAGGCGAGGAGATAACCGGTGAGCTCGGCACAACATCACTCGCCTTCCTCCCCGCCATCTTCCCCCCAAACGTCTTCAGTCTCCCCATCAGCCCCCCTCCGGCACTCGCAGCGCTGGGGGTACTAGGCGTCGGCGGCTGCCCGTCGCTCTTCCCAGACCACCCACCGAAATCGTCAAAGGTAGGCAAGATAGTGTGCAGCGACGGCTTCCGATGCCGTGTCGAAGTCGAATCTTCCCTGGTAAGCGTGGAGGATGTGGCTGTCATTGGAGGCGCAATCAACGGTGGCGTCATCGGGGACGTGATTAAAGGCCCGATCCCATCCGCAGCATTACCCTTGTACTTCTGCGCCATACTCGAGACCTGATCCAGCGTCGCGGGCGGATCGGGTTTTTCAGCTATACCGTCCGTCGAGGCCGGTGCGCCGGGTACGATTGCTGGGATCATCTTGGGAGAGGAGACGACAACGCTGCTGGATACCCTGTGCGGCTTGCGATGCGTTTCGGGTGAGTAGGACCGCAAGACCCTTTCGCCGTGTTCGTTCCGGCCAGGTTTAGGCACTCGGCTCAGGCCTTGCTGAAGTGCAGCGTCATGAGCCCCGTGTCCATCCTGGCCTTTCCTCAGCCTCAATTCCTCCCTAATAAACCCAATAAACAAATTTCTCAGCACCCATTTCCCTAGATTAACTACCCCAAATCCCAGTCAGCCACTACCAACACAATAGATCGCACACAACACAAAAAAGCCAAACTCACTCCTAGATTCATCACTAAAATGCCTATCCTCCGCAAACCCAACCTCATCCGCATACACCTCCGCCTCCCAACACCTCTCATTAACATGTATCGCCAACACCCCCGTCTTCGTATCTGCCGAGCACCACGAGCTCATCACCGCATCGCCCTCCACCCTCTCCCTCACAATCTCCAACAAATCCCGCGGACTCAGCTCCTTCTCCGACACCCCGCTCCCGCCTGCACCGCCGCCCGCGTTCGAGCTCGAGCTCGAGCCGCTGCAGGCCGCCCAGATGTCCTCCTTCTTGAAGCGGCCGCGACAGGTGCCGTGGATGATGTCCCAGATGGCGACGCCGCCGGCTGTGTCGACCGTGAGAGCGTGCACGCGGTCGTTCAGAATGATGCTCCGAACGAGCCCGTGGTCGCCGGGTATAACATAATCTGCCAGCGCCTGCAGAGATATCGCGTCCCCCGCCAACTCTCGAACTTCGTATTCCGCACGGGCGGTATTCGTCGGCTGCACCGTATCTTCTGTGCGACCGAGACCGCCTGGGACGGACATGGAAGGGTGGAAAGACGCTTGTGTACCTGCAGAGCGTAGTGCTGTGTTGCGTGGGACGGACATGATGGAAGCTGCAGAGTAGAGCGTGGCGACCTCTGGATCTCTGAACCGACCAGAGCCGAATGTGGGGAATGTGTCGTTTGGTGAGGTGAGCTTGATGAGGCTTTCGAATGGAATTCCGTATAGTGTCGTTTCTGATTCGTGTTCGCGGTGCAAGAGACGATTGAGGGACGCAATGGTGTGGACCGAAGGAGCGATTGAGGCGCGTGGTCCATGTTCGGTTGACGGTCGAGTATTAGAATCTGGGGTAGTACCTGTGCGTCCTTTACGCATAGGAGATTCGGGTCTCGTTCGCTCTCCATCCACGTCAACGGGAAGCGTGACAGCTCGTGCAGACCTCCTTGAGGGAACACGCCAACGCTTAATGCTTGACGTCCCAGTCGCTGTCCATACCATATCATCTTCAAGCGCGACAATCTTGTTGATTCCTTCTGCTGAAGGTAGAGCAGAGTCGTTGACGTCCTGACTGATAAGAATACATTCGCCTTCTGAAATGTCACCGCAGTTTTCCACGTCGACTTTGCAGAGGATGCCTGAGCGATCTCCAGAGTAGAAGACTTCAAGTGAAGGATGTGAGGAATAGAGAGACCAGACAGATTCGGTATGGTATGTGAATGTGTGGAGGCAGCGTTGGGAGGACAACGACCATAGCTTGATCGTAGCTGATTAAACTGTGAGTTAACGAAACATACAAGGTGGAGCTGGAATATACCATCCGCAGAACCCGTAAGGAGCTAGATTTGGTGTCAGCTAGGAGCGCATATAATCCACTATTATGACTTACGTATCGTGAATCGTCCGAAATTAGGATTGCCCGAATGTTGTCTGTATGTCCAACCAACTTGCCTGAACGACTATTAGTTCTTGTTCAGGTAGTTCGGGGGGGTTCCGCACCTGTACGCTTCCCAGAGCGAGGATCCCAGAGCCGTACAACCCGCTCTGGTGAGCCAGATGCAATGGTGTGACCATACGGATCACAAGTAAGCGCATATATTGAGGATTTAGGCGCCGTGGCGTCAGGAGGGTTCAAGGTTATGACTGCTTCACTACCAGTAGTCGCAGCACGGTTGAGATCCCAGAGTTTAATGGTGCGGTCAAACGATCCAGAGGCAATCCAATTCTGTTCCTGGCTTGAAAGGAGTATGCAACGGCAAAGACGGTAGACTGACCCGAGATACTTACCAGTGAGCTATACATCTCACGTAGTCGCTATGTGCTCCGATAACGGTTGGCTCTGATGCTAGGGTTGTATGTGGGTTCCAAGCCTTGACGGTGCCATCAGAGGATGCAGAAACCACTGTATTGAATATAATGAGAAGTCACAGGCTTATCTCGATTGTGCCACGTACCAGTTCTGTTGGAGTTACATAGCAGGATATCGTTCACCCAGTCGGTATGCGCCTGGCAAGATTGTCGAAAATAACTTGGCTAGACCAAAAGTCATCAACTAGAAGCCCACGAGAGACGAGCTCCAAGCTACGCACAGTTTCTGGCTTATATGCACTCGCATCCAACTCCCAGCTAGTCTCCGAGTCCTCCGTCGTCAACAGAGCGCGTCGTTTCCGATTTCGCCGACTTATTACGACCACATCACCCAGTACGTCCCCACCACGCTGAACGCCCCCCTCGACCTCATCGAAATCGTCGTCATCTTCATCTGCCCAGCCAGTCATAACCTCCCATCGATGATGCGAGGGCCTCTCCTCTCCGTCATCCAACTCGGTGTGAACCCTCTTCCGCTTTGCTGGGAAGCCGAGATCCCAGGATATAATCAGTCCATCTCGTCCCCCAGAGTATAAAATCCCTTCCGGTGCCTCCCGCCCCACAAGTTGTGTCGTAAAATCGAGTGCTAGAGACGCCACACCCAGTCGATGACGAGGATGAGATGGTCGTTTGTGCGAGTGTTCTACAGGGGGTACAGCCGCATTGCCCGAAAGTGGTATAATGTTGGGAGTTGTTGCGCCCAATCTCGAGGATCCGCAGGGTGGAAGCTGAAGTGATGGGACGTGTTCGGTCGGCGGGGGTATAACGTAAGTAACTCGTCTCCGCGGTTGTGTCATTGGCGGAATGGTGGTACCAAAGTCTGATGAAACACGTTTTGTTGGAGCGTCAGCAGCTGGAATTACATGAATTTACAGAGGTGGACGGGGAGGCGAGCTGGGATGGAATGTCGGCGACGGTGGACGTGGTTGGTTGCGAGCT